>JAXQJV010000313.1:0-23410 GCA_037042255.1 Penicillium sp. PG106-07D
TGGGCTTGATGCGGCCATTCGAGATCAAATATACGGGGCTAGCGAGCAGCATGGGACTACCCTTCTCCACTCCAGCAAAAGTTGGGCGAAAGCTGCACGGAAATTACTCGAAGAGGGTACAGAAGCCGACGACAGCGACAAGGACGGTGAGAGTCCAAGCTTAGAGATCCAGCCAGAGGAATTCCCACTCAGTGCGACCAAGTTGCCCTATCGAGAAATGATTCTGGCCAGCGACATCTCAATCTTTGATTTCCGCACCTATGTCTTCTCCCGACAACTCAGCCTTCTTCTGCGAGCTGCCAGAGCTCCCTCGGTTGTTGCAAATGAACCAGCGAAGCGCGACGGGAAATCAGAAGATTTAATCTTACTCTCAGAAATTTGCGCAAGATCTTTGGAGTTTATCAGTCTCGCTGCCCGTAACCTCCGTTATGGTCTTGAGTGTGGCCTGGAGGATGTGGAAAACGATGCCAAGGCAGATGTTATCAGTAATTTAGTGTCTTCCTGGGCATACTCGGCGGCTCTACAAATCCTTGACCAGACCTTTACTCCCACCCTGGCTCTTCCCGAGTCGTCATTCCATGCCGTGGCACAAGTTCGGGATGCTGCAAACTCCGCTGTGTCAATAACCGAGAACCGTGCAGAGATACCACGCCGGTCAAGCTCATTGATCGCCTCAACTGCCTCTCGCCCTGCTCGTCCGATGACGCAGGATCTCTCTGATACCCCTGCTGCTGCCCTTCAAAGGCGTTCGACTATGGATCACCCCAAACCGGCACCTGGCGCGATGCAAAAGACTGGCTCAGAGCAACTAGCATCGGCCAGGGGAGAATTGCTGCTACTGGCGCGGCGCTCCCTTGAAGAAATTGCTCGACGACGGGGCTGGTCTGAGGAATGGAACGACCTTGGTCTGCTCTTTGATGACAGTCATCGCGCTGGGCCAGGCGGTCTCAGTGAGGTCTCCTTGGATGATAATGATACATCCGAACAGGATCCTTCATCCAAGGTGGAACACTCTTCCCTTGTTGGGATTGTGTTGGCTAATCTGAAGTCTGGGCTGCGATCAAAGGAGGCCTTTTTGGCACTCTATGAAGATCTCACTGACCACATCATCCGCCATTATATGGTGGCCAACCGTGCCAACTCTGCAGAGACAGCTCTCGCAGAAATTGCCATTCTACGATACCGGCATGCTGACTACGAAGCTGCCGCTTCCTATTTCCACCAGATGGCACCATTCTATGGGAGCAAGCTATGGGTGGTCCTGGAAGGAAGCATGTTGGAACTGTATGCCCGTTGTCTTAAGGAGATGAAGAGAAACGAGGACTTTGTCCGCGTGATGCTTCGACTCCTAGCCAAATTCGCGGCGTATGCGCAAGCAAAACTTTCGGTCAGAGAACGAGCACTGTCTACCCCCCCATCCATCTTGCAATTGGAACAACTGGCTGGGTATGTCACCGATCTGTTCAGTGGAGCATCAGCCATGCAAAAAGATGTCACGGCACCCTTGGTCGAGTTCTTTGCGGACCTTCGCGTTAATCCTGCTATTCAACTTTATGGGGATAAAGATGGATTCCAAATCAAGATGTCGCTTCGTTTCCTCTTGGGCCCTCAAATCAACATTGACTCTGTTAAGTTGCGCTTGGTCAGCGATAGCAACGCCCAAAACGCTGAGCTCTGGATTGAGGCATCAAACAACTTTGTGGTCAAGTCGTCAATGACTACGCTTCTCATTGACTCTTCGGTAAGTGAAGTTGTTTTGTTACACACATGAAGTCACTTTTCCTTTGCTGACATACTATCCAGACTACACTCCATGGCAAGTACTTTGTTGACCGCCTAGAGATGAGGTCAGGAAACATCGTCTTCTCATTGAACAGTGGGAGTAATCCGGCTCTGCCAGTTGGCTTCCGTGAAGCAGAAGAGGACGAGGAGACTGATCGTCGACCGTATATTTACTGCTATCCCCCTCCAGAGGGGTTGCACGCCAAGGTGGTCTCACCGCATCTGATCAACCTGGAGGCCATGCGCACGCTAGAGCTGGAACTCGACAGCGGTCGGAATGATATCCAGGCCGGCACAATTCGCGTTCGGCCAGCCACGGCGGGGCTACGGCTTCGCATTTCTGAAGTCGAGGTTGTGGATGGGGAGATTAACATGACCCCCAATGTTGACGCGGGTACGCTCGAATTCAGCCAGCTTCCGCCACACAAGTTTGTGCGGCTGCGTATCCCTTACACGGTGGAAGAAACCTTCACAACCCTGTCTGCACGAGCCGAAGTCAATTATGAGACTGATCGAGGCAAATTTGCCTTTTCGACTGCACACAACATCGTGGCCACGCTGCCCATATCGGTCAACGTGCAGGATATTTTCAAGGACGAGTTGCTATTCTCACGTTTCACAATCAGCCCCGCCATGCTGATCCCGCTGCGCATTACGAATTGCAGTCTGCCCAGCTCTGATGCATATGACGTGCAGACCAACATCACTGGCCCCGTGGCCATGGATGTCTTCCCCAAGCAACCCGCATCTTTACTTTACAAGATTCGTCCGTCTAGGCAAGACGGTGCTGCTACTACCCCGGCGACGCCTCGTAGCCTACGCCTGCGCGTGGACTTTACGTGTGTGGACGATGAGTGCCTTGACGCGGTCGAGAAACTCTTCCTCTCGGCTATTCAATCCAGTCCGTTCAGCCAATACGCGACTCTGCTCACGTCGCACATTGTGAGTAGCTTCCGCGCTCAACTCTCTACCTCGGACATGGAGGTCATTGGTCTTCTACGGGAGGTGGAGATGCTCTCCTATCAGAGCGTCCGCTGGGAAGAATTGTTGGGAGCGTTCAAGGAACGCTCTGAGGATGTGCGACAGTGGCTCACGTCGTGGCATGAGGTGAGTCAAAACATCATACCACAACTCAACCACCTGTCACTGGTTACCCCACCCTCTATCTACTTGACCGTGTGCTAACCAGGCTATCGCTACGAACAGAGCAATCCTGTGATTCGTCTCCCCGAGAAGGCCTCCATCCCCATCCGTAGTATCATCATCCCTGTCGATATCCCCGAGGTCCAAGTGGTGCACACGGCCGAGCTGCAGCTCCAGCCCAACGGTACAAGCGCCGATGCAAACCCCTCCTCATCCTCCCATGCGGCCGTGGGCCAGATGATCACCGCAGAGCTCTGCATCCGCCACACGCGACGGTGGTGCTCCCCAACAAACAAGGGATACGCAGACCAACCACTCGAATGCTCGTACGAGCTACTCGCCAACCCCGAGTCATGGCTCCTGGGCGGTCGGCGGCGCGGTAACTTCCTCGCTCGTGATAGCGAGACTACCCGGTTCACGGTGTTGCTGCTGCCCCAGAAACCCGGTCATCTACTCCTCCCCGGCCTGGAGGTCCGCACCTTTGCCCCAACGCAGCCGCAAGCTCTGACCTCTCCTTCCGCAATGGATGGTGCGGCTGGAGGTCCTGCGGTCCCTGTTCAGCGCCAGCCGATTCCTTGTGAGGTGGACTATCGGAATCATGGGGAGACGGTTCTCGTGCTGCCAGACCTGCGCAAGACTACGGTTAGTTTGAGTGCGTCGGGGAGTCCGGGTGGATCGTCGTGGCTGGTGGACTCTGAGCGACGTGGGGACATTCATTGATTGACGATGTTATCAATCAGCCTTGTGTGGGGTTTTGACAACATGGCTGGAAGTAGATTACTGGAGTGTTTGTATATAGATAGATGCACGAGTCATGAACCTACATTTTGCTTGGTTCCGGCTCATCCATAAATACTGATGACGAAGAAGACATTCTCGTCATCGACTCTTCGTCTTCAACTCCCCTGAGATGAATCGAAGTGCCTCATAGGACACGGCATGGCTAGCAAAGTACAGAGGACTCTCGCCCATTGACGTCAATCTTGTAGAGTTTATTTGACGAGATTCCCTTAATCTAACAAAGCTTTTTCGCATGGAATCTATCTAACTTACGGAGCATGAATTATGTGGTTATGTGTGACAACAACTTCCTGTCTGATACTCATCCTCGGTCAACTGGTCAAGGGTTTCGCAAAAATACACAACGCAAAACCCATTCAACTCTGACAGGCTAGTGGGCCCACTTTGATAGGTTGGCGGGGGCGCTCCTCAACAAAACCCAAGCGGGACCCGCTCGCCCAACAAGAGCGACTGCCTTCCCCCCCCCCCCAGACCTCTCGAAAGATACCCCATTTAAATCCGTGGAGCCGAGCATATCCCGATGTATACTTCTTGAGAGATTCAGTTTGATGTTTGAAGAACAGTTTGCTTGAATCGAGAAGTAAACCATGGTGTTCCAGAAGTTGTTTCGTAGTTTAACTATCTACGAGCGTAGTATGCACAATGTCCTCCGTATCCTCCGTACCAAGTCCAGCAATTCCCCAACAAGGAGCAGACAGTCCTCGGCCAGTCCTCGGCCAATCCTTTTGACTGTGCCTATTTCACATGCGCCCAGACGCCCCTCGCTTGGGCAACGCTTTACAGACTTACAGTACTGTCAGTCTGTCGACGACTCACCAAGTCATTCGACGTCCATCTCATTTTTTTCTCCCCCTTTCTGCATGCCAGACCACTTGCTTGACTGCCAGTACAGAGTCCAGCGAGTCACCAACTGTCTCTTGCCACTCGATCGCCCAGCGGACCGTGGACCACTCCCACCAATCCCCCACCAGCTATCGCACGCCTGCGCGCCCACGAAAATGACCCGCCGAGGCCGGTCGATCGCCGAGCCATTCCACATGCTTTCCGCATGTGAATGTGAATTCTGCCCTCCATGGGTTGGTTGATGCGTTTACTTATCATCGCGTGGGCTGAAGTATAAGCTTGCTTTGTAGACTGGATAGATGAATCATTACCAAAGTCTGTCGCACATGCTCGCCGGACCTTGTGCCTTGGCTGGCCACGCTTATTGGTGTCAATTGACTGTCCACGTAACTGTGGACAATGCTCCTGCAATAATGGACAGTCTTAGACGTCGAGTCATGTTGTTGTCTTGTCGTTAGATTAATCCCTCACCGCCTCTGGGCAAACGCGACCCAGAAGAGAATTAAAGTGTTGGGCACCCAAAGTGGCTTAGTGCCTAGCAGGCGGTGGCGTGTCTCCCCGGGCTGAAGAACGACGGGGGTCTGGTAATTTTCACTTCTAGAAGCAGTCAATGAACTTTATAAGATAGTCTCCGTATCGATCTGAGTGTTTTCATCTACAGTACACTTCATCAAGTACATAAAAGTTACAAAGTATACATCAAACCCTGAAAGAAAAGATGCGGGAAGGACCCCCTGCCTTCAGCACGCGCCAGAAGCAGAAATAATCAGATGTTGCACTCCGCTTCGGTGGCGTGGCCAGATCTATCCAATAGCATAGCTTTATCGGGAGGACCGTGGCCCTTTTCATGCATGTCGTGAGATCGGCTGAAAGAGGAGTTCATGCAGGACGAAGTGTAGTATCTGTGCAAGGCAAACGAGTCAAGTGGCGGGAGAAGTAAGAAAAATTCAATGTGATGGATGGGTCCCGCGAGTGGAGCACTCGAGAGAGTATTCTAAAATCCTTAATTGTTTAGCTTGGATAAGGTATTTTTGAGGAATGGCAATACCCCAATAATACACATGGTCGGTACCACCAGGGGCAGATGAGCCCCGATTGGGGAGAGATTGGCAGGGACCAGTACCAATGGCTGAACTGAACTGCAAATTTACCCTCGGCCCTGAGAACCATGGACACATCGGACAGATTGGAAACAAACAGCCTGTGGTCCAGTCCACTGGTCCCTTTTTCGATCCTTTTTTTTTCTGTTTCGTTTTTGCCATTCCCTTTTTTTCGCCTGCGAATTTTTTTTGCGAAGGGAGTGCTGATCGTCTTCGGTATTGCTTTATCAATCCCTTCAGCTCCTCTCCCCTTCAGCCTTCTTTTGTTTTTCCCCTCCCCCCACTCCCTGTGTTGTGTAACCACCAGGACCCAAAGCAGCAAAAGAGAAAGAGAGGCAAGAGCTATTGACTGTGAGTGAAGGAACTGAACATCCACTTCTTGTGACCGAGGATCAATTGGAACTGACGGGCTTCTCCCCCCAACCCCACAGGCCTTGAGACCAGCTTTGGACCTTTGGTTCTCTTTTTTTTCTTTGCTCGGGCTTTGCTTTTTGCAACCACTCGCCTTTTCTTTTCAATCTCTCTTCCCTGTCCTTCCCAACATCCTTGCTGTGATTCGTTTCCGTTGGTTCGGTGGGCGCGTTTTAGTACAGCCGAGGACAGCTCTGGAGATCTCGCCATCCTTCTTTATATAACCTCCTCCTTGTTTTCTTTCGGAGATTTATCCATCCGTCGTCCTCGCCATGTCGTCGACTGCTCTCCCCAAGCGCGTTGCGCTGCACCGCAACCCCACCACCGACTCGTCGGTGCCTTCGTCGGTCTCGGCCTCGCCCTTTGACAGCCCCCGCCAGTCGCCCTCGTCGACCTCGCTGTCCTCAATGGCCTCGGAGCAGGATGAGGTCCGCACCAAGATGCTTGACACGTACGGCAACGAGTTCAAGATCCCCGATTTCACCATCAAGCAGATCCGCGATGCCATCCCCGCCCACTGCTTCCACCGCTCCGCCGTCACCAGCTTGTACTATGTCTTCCGCGACATGGCTATCCTGGCCTCCGTCTTCTACCTCTTCCACAACTATGTCACCCCGGAGACCATCCCCTCCATGCCTGCTCGCGTGGTCTTGTGGACCCTGTACACCGTCATCCAGGGTCTCGTCGGCACCGGTGTTTGGGTCTTGGCCCACGAGTGCGGTCACCAGGCCTTCTCTCCCTCCAAGGTCCTGAACGACACTGTTGGCTGGATCTGCCACTCCCTTCTGCTCGTCCCTTACTTCTCGTGGAAGATCTCCCACGGCAAGCACCACAAGGCCACTGGTAACCTTGCCCGCGACATGGTCTTCGTCCCCAAGACCCGCAGCGAGTACGCTTCCCGCATCGGCAAGACCATCTACGAGCTCAGCGAGCTCGTTGAGGAGACTCCTATTGCGACTGCCACCCACATGATCGGCCAGCAGCTGTTCGGCTGGCTGCTGTACCTGATCACCAATGTGACTGGCCACAACAACCACGAGAAGCAGCCCGAGGGTCGCGGCAAGGGCAAGAAGAACGGCTGGGGCGGTGGTGTCAACCACTTCGACCCCTCTAGCCCTCTGTACGAGGCCAAGGATGCCAAGCTGATTGTCCTGAGTGATATCGGTCTCCTGCTCACCGGCTCTCTCCTGTACTATATCGGTTCCACTTATGGCTGGCTGAACCTTCTGGTGTGGTACGGCATCCCGTACCTCTGGGTCAACCACTGGCTCGGTAAGTTTTTTGACTCCATCCTGCATGCCGTCAGCTCAAATCGAGTTTCCACATGAGTCAATCTCACTAACATGTCATACGCAGTGGCCATCACCTTCCTGCAGCACACTGACCCCACCCTCCCCCACTACGAGCCCGAGGTGTGGAACTTTGCCCGCGGCGCCGCTGCCACCATCGACCGTGACTTCGGCTTCGTCGGTCGCCACATCTTCCACGGTATCATTGAGACCCACGTTCTGCACCACTATGTCAGCAACATTCCCTTCTACAACGCCGACGAGGCCAGCGAGGCCATCAAGTCCGTCATGGGCGATCACTACCGCACCGAGGCCCACACCGGCTGGACTGGCTTCTTCAAGGCCATGTGGACCTCTGCCCGTGCCTGCCAGTGGGTTGAGCCCACCGACGGCGCTAAGGGCGAGAGCAAGGGCGTCCTGTTCTTCCGCAACACCAACGGCATCGGTGTTGCTCCCTCCAAGATTGCCGCTCCCAACTAGACGACAACGAGAACGAGACCAATGCCCGACCTGCTTCGCATCTGTCGCGTTTCGTGACTCCTCTGTTGATTTAGTTGTTTTTTGATCTGTTTGGTCCTTTCATTATTATTTTCTGTTGTGTATACATTGGGTGTGCATACACAGTTTTCTTTCTTTTTCTGATCGAGATTTGTCTTTCTGAGAATATAGATGAGAGAAAGAGGATGCTGTAAAAGGAGTTTTTTTTTTCTCTGTTCCATCATCTTCTTCATTTGATCCTACTACCCTTTATATGTCCTGTTAGGTCATTACTTTCGGTGTGTTTGCGGGCTTGACGTGGCTGCGCTGGTCGTACCGAAGTTCAATAGATTCAATCGTGTTGGGGGATGCCTGTGGTTTAGTTGGACTGGTTTAATGATGTTAGATGTTGCCTCGAAAAGCAACAGCAAGCCAGTCCTGTTTTTCGTTACCTTCAAGGCTTGATTGCCGTTCGTTATAGAGACTCGTCTTTCGCGTTAGTTCTTCAGTACACTCAATCAAAGAACCTCGATTCTTCGGGTTTTGGTCTTGGGGCGTAGGCTCTCGGCATCTGATTTCAGCGGAGATGGCCGTTCATCAGTGTACGCTCCGCAACGTGGGGAGGCAGACCCTGCTGGCCAATTCGAGAGGCGTAGACCCCATGCAAATCTAGATCATCTGCGGAGGCAGCAGGCTTCCGCGCAGACCTAAGAGCCTGCATCATGGTCTCTGGATATCCAGCCCCGGCAGGGGAGTACTTGTGCTGGTAGCGATGCAGATTGCGTGGGATGTGCTGTAGTGGTCTAGAAAGAGAGATGGGTCCTGGCGCAAGGATGGATGCCGTTTAATGTGTCCTAGCCTCCTACCGTGTCTGACTTAGGTCAGACAGGGAACAATAGCAGGCAATAAATACAGTAGTTTTCCAATTCAGTTTGACCTCTCACTCTTTGGACTTGATTCCCGGAAAAATATCCCACATATGAGAGTTCTCTTTGGATGTTATTCTAAGCACTTATTACTAGACCGCTTTCTACAATAGTTCGCGTACTTTACAATATGGCTCCGGTATCGTAGCGGTGGTGTATTTTACCTGAAATTAGCAGACATACGGTACCTCCTCGCTTTCGTGACCAGCATGAACCTGCTGGACACAACGCCCGCGTCTCGCACCAGAAGCGAAGCTTATCTGCAACCTTCTTCGTCCATCGATGAATCATCGATCTGCCCTGGGTTCCATACGCATCCCAATTTTGTTGTCCCTTTGTGGGCCAATCTATGGCGTCTAGCTCGACACCGCTACTCAGCTGGCAGCTAGCCGGGAACAGTCGCTCGGCATGGGACATCCTGTGGACTTGTTTGTCAACAATTTTTGCCTGCACATGGACTCTTCTTCACATGGACGTTCCTCCCCGCAATATGTCCGGTGCAAGATGTACGATTAGTAAATTACGTACGTGGGTTCTAACTATCTTAGCCCCTGAGATTACCTTCCTGCAAGCGGCGGGTCAGCTCGCCGATGCGAAAACTTTGCAGAAAGTGTGCAACAAGGCTCAGAAAACACGAGATGCAGCATCATCCGAGTTAAAACTATGGCTGCCACAACGGGCTATGCCGCTTGAACAAGTCGAAAACCTTGATCACGTGGACCTACATCCAGTCCATACCGAATGGACGCTCCGTCAATGCTTTTGTGTTATCGCTGGTGGACTAGTGTTGCAGACGCAGGATCAGTGGATCTACACAATACAGCCCCGCGACATGAAGCCTCTCATCCAGGCCGGTATAGTCCACTGTTCGGACTTTCGAGACCAGGATATCGAAGATCGAGCGAAAGCAGACTCGCTTGCGAAGTTCTTTACCGTCCTTCAAAGCACCTGGTTTTTATGCAACGTCATCACAAGATGGGCCTACGATCTACCAGTATCCCCTATCGAATTGTCAACTGTTGCCTATGTGGCCTGTGCTATTTTAATATATGGGGTTTGGTGGTATAAGCCCAAAGATATGGGCACGTCTATCACAGTCTATCTACGAGATAACCGTGGTGATATACCGATTGAGGTCCACAATATGATAGAAGGGAATTCCACCGGATGGGTTCATGTGCGGGCTCGCGTTAATCAGGATAACTGGGTATCTGTCTTGTGGAAGGCCGTTCGAACGCCTTTCTTTCAGAGAGATATAGACTGTCTCGAGACGATCGATGAGGCAGATCTTACCAAAACACCATCTCAAATCTTTATCTTTGATGTGATATGCTGTCTCACTGCTCTTCTTTATTGCGGGATTCATGTGGCTGCGTAAGACTGAACTTTTCTTTTGCCACGATCGTCCCTATAAGCTAACGGTAACCTTTTCGGATAGATGGGATTTTCCTTTCGCAACTCGCGCGGAGCTGATATCTTGGCGTGTTTTTTCCCTCGCATCTATTGCTGCGGCTTTCGTCTTGTGCTTAATAGGTGGCCTCATTGACGCTGTAACGCTTCCCAACTCAAAGGACCTGCTTCCTTCCTTCATGGTTGGCCTCACTCGCCCAGCCGCTCTTTGGACTATGTTCGTTACTTTTATTGTTGGCTTTAACTTCTACATTGTTGCGCGCTTGGGAATTATAGGCCTTGTGTTTTCGTCGTTGAGAGCTCTTCCTACTGGCTCCTACACAACTGTGGGATGGATAACTAGCATACCACATTTCTAAAAAGGAACGAGTCAACTATGGTGATATATGAATCATTGATCCAACGATACCCAAATCACAAGATTTTGCCTAAGCAAGGACTGCGGGCACTTGACTGAGAGGACCTAAATATAAGTTATTCTGGACAAGATTACATGCAGGGGAGCATGTGGATGTTATAACAGTCTCTATCGTCAGTCAAGCTTTTTGGCTTCCCGCGGCCAGGCCAGGTCGCGAGGTTCCCCGCGTTCCCGGCAGAAGCCTAGGCAAAAAGTCCATCCTCGGCATCGCGATCATATTCTTCTTAATTCTACAAAGGTCTTCATCAACCTCCCGTTCTTCATTCCTGCAAGCATCTCACTTCCTTGAGATTACCCAGCGCCAATATGGCAACCAACGATCCCACCCCCTTCCAATCCATCCCCTGGATAACAACCCTCCTCAAAGACCCCACCTACAAAACCCTCACCATCCCCTCACGAACCACCAAATCCTCCACAGAAGACTCCCTCTTCTCCAAAACCATCAACACGCCTACGACCATATCCGCCTGCCTCAGCCAATACCGCCCCCCACCGCCCGCCTCCGCGCCAGACCAAACCCAAGCCGAAGAACTCCGCCTCTTCTTCCTCCTCGGCTCCGATCTAAACGGCTACCCCGGCATCCTACACGGCGGCATCGTCGCTGCACTACTCGACGAAGCGACCGGGCTATTGTTATCGCTGAACGGACATGTCGGCGATGCGTCGACGCGCGAGGCCAAGGATGCACAGCCCGGTCCGGTGACGGCGTACTTGAATACCAGGTTTCTTCGGCCTGTGGTTACGCCGGGCGCGATTTTGGTGACGGCGAGGATGGTTGAGGTTAAGGAGAATAGGAAATGGAGGGTTGAGGGGGTGGTGAGGGATGGGGAGGGGGTTGTGCTGGCTGAGGCGGAGGCTTTATATATTAAACTGAGAGCTAAGATTTAGATGGCTAGAATATGGTGTTGTGATGGATATATGAGTGTACTTATGGGCATGATTTTGTATATTTCGCTGGCATAGGGGCGGAAACGAATATAGCTTTGGCGACTTCCGACTACCTAACCAAATAACCTCCCGAGGTCTGCGAACGCTTGTTGGAATAGGTATCTAACACAGGTATTAGGTTTCGGTCTCTCTATCCTCCTAGTCAAGCACTAATAAAATGATTAGAAATGTCTAACTAGTGGCCACTCCCGGCGACAGGTTCTCGACAGCGCATTAGTACGAGGGTATCGTATTAGATTGAACGACTCATTCCCGAAAGACTACTCCGTACTGCAGTTGTATCTCAAACCGACTCAATTTTTAATCTCTTTCTTCTGTGATAATTTTAACTGCTTTTCAGGAATACAGTCCAAAGTCGGCAGGCTAAGGAAGGAAGGATATTGAATGAGCGACAAAAAGAAGAAGAAGACGTCAGCTACAGGGTTCGAACCTGTGCATCCGAAGATACTAGATGCCCAAACATGGTACCCGAGAGGGTAAGTTCAAGTCTAGCGCCTTAGACCACTCGGCCAAACTGACATCAACACTTTCTGGACTACTATTTGAAATAATGACCCATTCTTGTTGTCGCCCTTTTGGGTAGCCTATAGTAGTCTTCGAATTCAGTTTGACCTCCGACTCTTTAGACTTGATGCCCGGAAAATAAATTCGAAATATGCGAGTTCTGATGTTTCCTTTGAACTAAAATCCATAGGTATCTGCTCACCGTAATCTGTAGGACATTCATGTGTAGACTTTTCTTAGTAGCAGGGACCTGTAAATCTTGAGCCCCGTAGATTCTACAGTGCCGGAGATGTTGAACACCTTGGTTATGGTCTATTTGCAAGGCTACTGCTGATTTACCCGCATATGACTAGATGAAGATCGATCAAGATCGTTCGCGGAGGTACAGGCTGGTCTGTTGCCCAGCCTCTCTCGCAAAGTGGACTGCTGCTTCTTCTGGTCTCCGACCTACTCGATGAGACGACATTTGTCAACACGAACAAGCCTCTTACTCCGCCAAACTCGATTGGACCATCTACTCGACACACAGTTGCCAAATGGACTGGTCAGCATTGCTCTGGAACATTTCGTCCCTGAAAGAGAATATATATTCCTACTCTGGCCTGAATGACTACCAAGTGC
This sequence comes from Penicillium sp. PG106-07D, assembly GCA_037042255.1. Classification (NCBI taxonomy): domain Eukaryota; kingdom Fungi; phylum Ascomycota; class Eurotiomycetes; order Eurotiales; family Aspergillaceae; genus Penicillium; species Penicillium sp. PG106-07D. The sequence continues at coordinate 12,677 of JAXQJV010000313.1, forward strand.
TGGGACTCCTTTCACTTACAGGATATTTCCAGAGAGGTGGAGATATGACCTGGGCTCAAGGTATCTAGCCTATGTCCTCGCTGAGCAGGTTGCGGGATCCCGCGCAGCCACGCCAGGACATAAGCCTTGGGTCATTCAACCTGCAATCTCGGGATTCGATCTTGACTTGGTGGTTTTACGTCTGTTGAGACTCAGTATGGATAGTTGTCAGTGAAGTGGGAGATTTAGTGGTAGCACATTGACAGTGAATGTCGATGCGCCTCGGGGAACATCTGGCGAGCTGCAACTTCCGTCCTGGTACTCAGATCAAGAATGTCCATATCAACGGGCACAAGATGCCTTCAACGCAAATCATGCTGCAGGGTCTTCTGTTGTTATAATCCAACCTGGTTGATCTGGTTAATCTCCCTTAATCCTGTGGATTGAGTGTACATATCCATATACTTGAGATATGCTCTCGGATACCCGTCCAGTTGCAGGACTATTTAGCTCTGTTCCCCACAGTTCGGAAGCCTGGCTTCGAGGAGAAGCCGATGGAATGTTACGGTATCGCTTCCAAGGTTCACCCCACTACACGCGTCTTTCGAATTCGTAGAAAATAATTGAAGTATGTCCGAAAGCGTTTGCAGTGACATTCAGAGCTTGGAGCAGACCGTAGATACTGCAAAAGCCTCCAACAAAACAAGCGGTCAAGAAACGGCGGAAATAGTCGAGGCCGCCCGCCTTCCGCTGACAAACGTTCCACTCCGGAAGACTGGAGGTCACGATCACGACTCTGATGGTCGACTGCTGCATGCCACCATCCGCATGATTGTCACTAAAGTTCCTGTTTCTGAGAGCAGCAGAGCTTGAGACAAGATGAGCATCATACACTATGCTCCTCGTCGGCCAGCTTCACAATCGGCAGCCGGGATGAGCGGAAGAAGGTTTGGACACGATCCGAGCCAGGACTCCACTAGTGGCGGTATGGCGGCCGTCTGAATGGCTCCAGGCTGCCATCTTGTACAAGCGCACAACGCCTTCCCCCTTTTTATGTGGCTTTTCCTTTCCAGTCCGACTGGCTTGGGTCGTGGAATTTCCATCTCATGGCTACAAGCTTTAAGTCTCCTCCCATCTGGCCGTGGACGTGACGGCTGAGAATTGTGTGAGCTCAGTTCGCCTGGATTTACGGAGTTAACACTGCCGCCTCCTGCACGTCAACAGCACATCCGCATTTGTGGAGTGTCCAGTCCCCGGCAATGGCTGCCGATCAGATCTACGAGATCCGGGAGCTTTCTGATGAACCCCGGACTCTCTCGGGGCATAGATACCGAAATCATCTTACCTATGTGGCACAGCTAGCCGTTTGGATCGGCAACATCTATGTTGTCATTCGAGTATTGGCAATCCTGCTTTCCCCACAATCATGGCAGAACTGGGTGATGTTCCTGGTCGAGGCCGTCTTCATTCGTGAGTACCATTGTCATCCCGACATGAAAGATGAGCCGAGTTCTAATCAGCTGTTCAGACCTATCTCAAAAAGATCAGCACTTGGTCATTGCGGCGTCCAAAGTCAAAGAGAATGGCCCGCGCAAAAGACTACGACTGCACGGGACAAAGGATCTACCCCGTGTGGATGTTTTGGTGCCCTGCTGTGGTGAAGACGTGGATGTCATCATGGCTACAGTACGCGCAGCCTGCGCCCTCAACTATCCGACCTCCTGCTTTCGGGTTCTCGTCCTGGACGATGGCGGGTCAGCAGCCTTGAAACAGGCGGTGTTAGACCTGCAGTCCCATTGCAGTCACGTCTCGTATCATTCCCGCGGGAAACAGTCCGGCATGGTTTTTGCTAAATCAGGAAATATGAACTACGCCTTGACTACATTGCAAAAGGAGAGCCCGCCTGAATTCTGTGCGATCCTCGATGCGGACTCTGTTCCAGCTCCGGACTTCCTTCGGGCAACTTTGCCTCACTTGCTGCAAAGTCCAGATGCCGCTCTGGTCTCCACGCGTCAATACTTCTCCAATTTACCCAATGGCGACCCTCTCTCTCAAACTCGGAGCCATTTCTACACTTGCCAGAATGCCGCGTTGGATGTCCTCGGCCTCGCAATTGACGCTGGCTCTGGGGCGGTCTTCCGAAGAAGCGCCATTGTGCACGTTGGTCTGTACCCAACATTCTCTTTCTCCGAGGACTGGCAGCTGTCCCAAATCTTGCATGGCATGGGCTGGCGCACGTTTCAGGTGCAGGAGCCTCTGCAATTTGGTTTAGTCCCGGACACATTGACAGGGCACTGCGCTCAGCGGAATCGCTGGAATATCGGACACGCTCAACAGATTCCTGCCATGCTTTCATCGGCATACAAACACTACAAGAAGTCCTTACGGTGGAGTATTATCTGGAACGGGGTTGGAATCGTGGCTGGGGAAGTCGAATGCTTTTTCAGCTTTCTTGCAATCCCATTGCTCTTTTTGTCAGGGCGGCTGATACCGACGACCCATCCTGTTTTGGTCAACGCGCAGATTTTCTTGTCTGTCTGCCAAGTCTCGGTTATGTGGGTATATGAGTATCTCCAGGCTGCGCATAACAATTTTCAGAGTGCACCGTTTGCTCATCTGGAGAACAAATGGTTGGCTGGCTGTAAGTTCTGCTATCATATGATATTTAACGCGGGTACTTCGATCTAACTCAAGCCTTACTCCTGCAGCAAACATACTCGCCATCTTGCGATTCTACCTTGTCTCCGCTAAGCCCAAAGGATCCTCCTTCGTCACAGGAAGCATCCTCAATTCATGGAACCGACACGCCTTGTCGGCCTGCAAGAAGTTATACCTGGACCTCTGGAAGAACGGCGTCTTCTACAATATCTCTTTACTGCTGGCTACCGTCTGGGCTGTTTTCTATGCGGTAACATCCTTCATGGCAGTGCACCAGGAGCGTATATTTACAAGTTTGATGACTAGCATCGCCTATCCGTCCTTGCTGCACGCTTGCTACCTCGCGTTGACGGTTAACTGGGTCCCCGTCGCTTACATCCTGAAGCCCCCTCTTTACCCCAACCGTCCTTCTCATCCGACCGAGGGCGAAAAGTCTTCATCTCGGGCAGAAGCCAAGAATGGACCCGTCGCGGATTCCAAATGGGCTGCTGTGGACAAGGTCGGCAAGGAGATCTTGCACTTGGGAACGAGGTTGGAGATCCAAGAGCAATCCGAGCTGTAGATACATGTTTCGATTATCGTCATAAGCATAGGTGGTGTCAAAATTGATTTTTCTACTCTTTTTTTTCTTTTCATTTCATTCTTTTACGTTTTTGTCTGGACTTGATAAAATTGTCATGTTCTCGATTAAAAAATTCATCAAGGCAGGCACGTGAGCAATTTCAATAATCACGAAAGTCCATTTGCCTCTAACCCATAGAACAGGTTATCCTTCAACCACCAATCCTCCAAGAAAAGAGCATCAAGCTGCGTATAGCTCTCTCCCATGCCCGGAAAGGCAATCCCCTCAGCCTTCCGCGCTACCGCGCCACCACTAGCGGGAAGATTAGGTTGACACCAGGACTTGAATCGTGAAAATATCCCGATAGCACGTTCCAGGGTTCCGTTAGCACATTGCTCGCCCAGCTCTGCCATTGCCTGTTGAATGTTGCGGATCACTTGGTCAATTATCTGGATCACATCGATATTCGTTCGGACCAGGCTAAGGTCCCAAACAGGATCATTGAGCGTGGACAGCTTGTACAGAACGATGATGTAGCGAACTAGTTGTGTGAAGACGGGGAATGATATCCCCGGATAGTCGGAGATCGGGAACGTGAAGAAGTTTTCCGTTGCTGATTTGACCGTTTCGAGACACGAGTAGAGATATTCCAGGCGCTGGAAACCCGGTGGGCTTTTGCGAGAGAGGACCAGGCCGAAAATGGAGAGCTCGGTGTAGAACACCGAGGCAGAGAGCACACCTGTTGTGGCCAGGGCGATGTCAATATAATCAAGGAGATGCTCAAAGACACACTCGCGAAAGTGGAAAGGTTGAACGTACGATCTTGTTGCAGCAGCGACGGCATGCTAGCCTTGACTTCGTCCACTTTTTGCTGAAGAAATTTCAGATAAAAGTCCGGGGGAGCCTTTGTTGCCTCTCTGACATTCTCGACCTCGCCGACAATGCGCTGCAGTCTGACTTGGTAGACGAACATCTCATCGTATGGCGATTCCTTGCTCTCCATCAAAGCGGTTATGCAGTCATCCATATAGGGCGTCCACTGCATTGGGTCAACGTGCCCGAAGTAAATAGAGACACTGGTGAGGTAAGAAGTTGGTCTTTGCAGACAATAGAACGATGACAACTCACATTGAGCTTAATACAAAACATCCTAGAACAGCCCGTTTCTCTTCAAGAGATCGCGGCGCCTTGATCGGGTCTAGGCATTGACTATCTCGTAGCATGATGTTCTCTTCTGACGGAGGCTTATTCAGTCGAAGATCAAATACCAATGTCGTTGCCAGCTGCGTAAACCTGGCCAATTGAGCCGGGTTGGAGGTGAGAAGCTGGTTGTGTCCCCAGACAAGGAAGACGAGGAGGCCGAGGAGTAGGTCAATATTGAGAGTAGGTACATTGTCAAGAAAGATTCGCCGGGTCACCTCTTGCTTGATTGTGTCACCTAGCAGGCGCTTCGTGTGGGTTGATTGAGACGCCGCAGCCACTAGGCAAAGCCATAAGAAAGGTCGATCTCTGCGAAGATGACGAGCGTCCGTCTCTGGAGGAAGATGAAGGAAAGGAAAGTATTTTAGAAGATGGTTCCGGAAATAATCGAGGTATTGTTCGGCGGAAGGCTCAGCGCTTGCCGTGGATGGTGATGAGGCTGGAGCAGTCGAGGCGCCTATTGAGCTCGATGTACCGGAACTGGAGGCACCGGGTGATATATGGTTGATACTAGGAGACGGCGTACTCAAAGCTCCACCGGAGCCTAGTATCGAAACAAGATTATCCAACTTCCCCTCGAGCTGATCCAGTCGGGCAATTGGATTATTGCGTTGGGCTTGTCGCACGCGGGACGATTGCCCCGGCACGCAAATCTTCTTCAGGCGATCACATCGTTCGCAGACACCGCCGGGCCTCGAGATGCATTTGCACTTGGACTTTGCGCATTCTGAGCATGCCTGGATTCGCATGCAGGTCAGTCAGCAGGCGACGGAAGCGCTCGGATGTTGCGAGGGCACAGCGAACTTTTCCATATGGCTGCATGGCAGCTGACCGATCTGGGGCCATAGCCGTCAGTAGTCGTGCGTTAGTCTACCGAGCGACCCATCAACCTTGACGGTATCTATTGTTCGATGCCGCGGAAAGACAGAAGTAATCAGATTGCAGGTGAGGGTCGAGAACGAGGAAGCGGGGTTCGTGGAGACTGACTCCGGAGGTTTAGTCGGAGATCGGCATACCGAACGCCGATAATGAATAGGATACACACTTGGTCTGTCCAAATCAAAGAACAAATTACGCCATCGCATTCGAAAGACTGTGGAGCAACTAGACTTGATTCTAATTGAAAACTTTTATCAAGGACGATCTAGTACTCTAGACAATTAATCCATATCGCTAATTATTTACTGCAATCTGTGACCTGTCTCGAATAGCACCACATGCGTTTCATTCATTCTAACTCATAACAGGCAGCCTTGAGCTAGCCAGGAGATCCATTAAGCCTTCTTGGAATATGGCCAGGTCCAGTTGCGGATGTACTCAGGATCAACGCCGTTGGTAAATGCCTCGTTCTTCCCTTGCAGCTGGAACTTGATGAACTTCTCCCGCGCACTAGATCCAGTATTACCGAGCGACCCGATCAAGTCGATCGCATCGACAGCAAGACTGTACCGATCGGTGCCATTGCGCAGGGCCAGCTCGAAGGGGGTATCGATGTTACCCTTCTCTCGGTATCCACGGACGTGCAGGTTCTGCTGTCCAGGTCGCTTGTAGGTCAGTCGGTGGATCAGCCACGGGTAGGAGTGGAAGTTGAAGAGGATGGGCTTGTTGTCGGTGAAGATGGCACGCCATTGCTGGTCAGACATGCCATGAGGATGCTGAACCTCGGAAATCAAACGGAAGAGGTCGACGACGTTCACGAAGCGGACCTTCAGAGAGGGAAGGTGTTCGCGGAGAAGGGCGGTCGCAGCCAGGGCCTCGTGGGTAGAGACATCACCGCAACACGCCATAACGATATCGGGCTCTACACCCTGATCATTACTGGCCCAGTCCCAGATCCCGAGTCCCTTGGTGCAGTGTTCGACCGCATCTTCCATGTTTAGGAACTGAATGTGTTCCTGCTTGTCCGCCACAACGACGTTGACATAATTGACACTGCGCAGGCAGTGATCCATCACGGAAAGGAGGGTATTGCCATCCGGAGGCAGATAGATGCGAACGACTTCGGGAGACTTGTTCGCAACAACATCCAAGAATCCAGGGTCTTGGTGGGTGAAACCGTTGTGGTCCTGTCGCCAGACAGTCGCCGTGATCAAAATGTTGAGCGAGGCGACCTTGGCTCTCCACTCCACCTCGAGACACTTCTCGATCCACTTGCAGTGCTGGTTGACCATGGAATCAATAACGTGAACGAAAGGCTCGTAGCTGTTGATGAGACCATGACGTCCGGAAAGGATATAGCGCTCGAGCCATCCTTCGCAGGTGTGTTCACTGAGTATTTCCATCACACGACCTTGAGGGGACAGATTGCCGCCGTCCTTGTCCTCGTCGAAGTAGTCAGCCATCCAGACCTTCTTGCCCGCCTTGTATACCTCGGCAAGCTTGTTGGACTCGGTCTCATCGGGGCCGAAGAGTCGGAAGTTGGTCATGTTCCTGCTAACAACGTCGCGAAGGAAATTGGCCATGTTGGCCATGCCTCCCTTGATGGTCTTGCCAGGGACGATATCTTGAAGGGCAAACTTCTTGAAATCATTCAAGTTCAGAGGCTTCCGCAAAACACCGCCATTGCCAACTGGGTTAGCGGACATGCGGGACTTGCCGGTAGGTGCAAGAGCACGCAGTTCAGGAATCAATTTGCCATTGGCGTCGAAGAGCTCCTCGGGCTTGTACCCCTTCATCCAGGACTCCAGAACCTTGAGGTGGTCGGGGTTGGTGAGGACATCAGTGATTGGGATTTGGTGAGCCCGCCAAAAGCCTTCGAGTAGCTTTCCATCGATCTCTCTGGGAGCAGTCCATCCCTTGGGAGTACGCAGAACAATCATCGGCCAGCGGGGGCGGAAGGGCTTGTTTGATGAGCGAGCTTCCTGCTGGTATTGTTTAATTTCCTTGACACACTGCTCCATAGTGACTGCCATCGCCTGATGCATGCTCTGCAAGTCGCTTCCCTCGACAAAGTACGGCTTCCAACCGTAGCCAACTAACAGCGAGGTCAATTCTTCGTGACTGATTCGAGCCAGGATCGTCGGGTTGTTGATCTTGTAACCATTCAGATGCAGGACAGGCAGAACGGCACCATCAGTGATGGGGTTCAGGAACTTGGTACTATGCCAGCTTGTCGCAAGTGGACCTGTCTCAGCTTCTCCGTCGCCGACCATTGTGAGTGTGATGAGGTTTGGGTTGTCGAAGACGGTTCCGAAGGCATGGGAGATAGAGTATCCAAGTTCACCACCCTCGTGGATACTGCCAGGGGTCTGAGCGGACAATAGTTGTTAGAATATCTCCTATAGGCGCGTTTATGGAATTTTATCATACCTCGGGTGTTGCATGCGAGCCAATACCTCCCGGGAAGCTGAACTGCTTGAAGAATTTCTGCATGCCCTCGGCGTCGTCGGTCTTGTCGGGATAAACTTCTGAATAGACACCCTCAAGATAGGACTGCGAAAGGATGCCAGGTGCACCGTGGCCGGGACCTGAGATGAAGAGAGCATTCAAATCATATTTCTTGATCAGGCGGTTCATGTGAATCCAGGTGAAGGATTGGCCAGCGTCGGAGCCCCAGTGACCGAGGAGGCGATGCTTCAAATGTTCGCGCTTGAGTGGCTCTTGAAGCAGAGGGTTGTCTTTAAGGTACAGCATGCCGAGGCAGAGATAGAGACTGGCCCGGAAGTAGGCGCTCATCTTCCGAACCTCCTCAGAAGTGAGGCATTCACCTTGGACAGTGGAGCGAGCTTCTCCATAGGCGGAGATGCTTTTGCCCTCACCTTCGTTCGAGAGGGAAACCATGATAGATGGTGTGAATGATTTCTTGAAATGATTTCAAGAATGTGGGAGGAGATCTTGATAAAACTTGAAACGGGGGACAAGTGGTGGTGGGTAAGGTCGTTGGTTGTTGGTGTGGCAGCAGCTGATGACGAAGGGTGATGAAGAAAAGAAGAAAGATGCCCACGGAGAGTTTGCAGCAATTCGGTTTGACTGTGGCAGCCCCTCCAAAGAATTGTCTCCGGGATCTCGGTCCTTAAGTATGAAAGCAAAAAGACCGACGGGCAAAACGTGGAGTGGTCGGATCCTTGTAGAAGGCGCGTTGGTTACATTTCTGGGAGCGGGCGATGCAGTCAATGACGTGTAGTTCGGTAGATAACACCACAACTTGAACGACGGAGCCATGTGCATCCGCCCAATGGCCTATGATTCATGACATACGACGGTAAGAGAAAGGTAGTTACAGGTACCCACTTACAAGGCTGCTACCATAGATTGCTTTAGATTATTGATATGCTACGATTGCTTGGAATTGCGATGGGGTTAATGATCCTGTTCGCAAATTCAACAATCTTGTTTCGGCTCCGAGGGTCTCCGCCGCCATCCGAATCGCCCAAGCCACCAGAAATATATGAAAAGCCACTTCCTGCACGATGCAAGTATGGAACGACGATTCGCCTAATTGAGCGGTATTCTCTTATTACCCGTACCAGAGGCCGGTCAGCCGCTATATTGCTGTACAGACACTGAGAGGCGTGTCGCCTCTTTTGTAGATGGTATGACATGGGAGGACCAGGGTCTAGAGCATATCTTATGCACCCCGGTTATAATTGCCCTCCAAAATGCTCTCCAGTCGCGTGGCAATGATGCACCACGCCGATTAGTTTATCTGGTTTTTTTGTCATATCGTGTTTCCATTGTCTCTTTCGTGCCTATAGCATAAACGCCTCGTGGCAACCCCGCTCACAGAAGTACCGACCTGGCAACGAGCCGGTTTATAGCGATAGTGACGGCCAAGTTGCTGCAGATGGCTAGGAGTCCGTAAGAAATGACCATCTATGAGATGTCACCAAAATCCATTTCTCAACATCTATCTCTTGTTGTTGATCGTCCGTCGAGTGCCACTTCCTACCTTGTCGGTCCAGAGCTCGATAATTGGCCAGGGACTCGAGCAGGGATTCAAGCGGCTTTACAAATTCACTAGTTGATACGGAGTTTGCGGCTACGTATTCGATGTCAATGCCTCATCCAAAAAGATCTATTGACTGCCTGATATAGAAGTATGGCGGTCCCGCATGTGGAAAGGTTGTCCGCGGGAAGCCATCCGAGTGGAGAACCATCCGCGTCGCTTTTGCGCCAGACCCAACCACCTGGCATCAGTGGCAGCATTCTGAAGGCTTCCACAATCAGATATCGACAACTACAGGGATGCCACCACCAACTCTGAGCAATAGAGTCGCAAGAGTTCAAGGCACCCGACTAGCCGATTCGTCCTCTTTATGGCACATCGACTGTTATTATCAGCCAGACTCCACGCACGGCATCATCAGTGCCATCACCCCGCGCAAGGTTACACCCCTAGGACATGCAGATAATGCTGTTCCCACACCACTTGCTCTACCACACTTGACACATCCCCATATCCACCTGGACAAGGCATTTGTTCACAGTGCCCCGCAATACGCACATCTTCTTCCATCTACTGGCTCCTTCCAGGAGGCCTTATCTACCACGACAGAAGCGAAACAGCAATTTACACTGCCTGATGTGCTCACACGAGGGGAGTGGCTGCTGGCCGAATCTGTCGCGGCAGGGGTCACGGCAATGAGAGCCTTTGTCGAGGTCGACCATACGGTGAAACACATCTGCTTGGAAGCAGCCATCAAACTCCAAGACCAATGGAAAGATGTCTGCGAAATGCAGATTGTCAGCTTCGCGCAGGATCCTGTATTTTCTACCCAGCACGGGAAGGAAAACATGTATTTTTTCACCCAAGCACTCGAGCGATACCACCAGATCGACGTGATCGGAACCACTCCCTACGTGGAAGCAACTATCGACGCCGCTAAACAGAACATCAACTGGGCAATTGATCAAGCCCTGCTCCGGGAGAAACATCTTGATTTCCACCTGGATTATAACCTTGACCCAGACAGGGAGGCACTGGTGTGGTACGTGGTAGACGCTCTGCGAAACCGGGGCTGGACGTCTTCTTCGACCACGAAGCGCGTAATGCTCGGGCACTGTACGCGCCTCACGCTGTTTACCGACGAGGAATGGACCAAGTTATCCCGCATCATCCATGACAACGATCTTCCCATCAGCTTTGTGGGATTACCCACCAGCGACCTCTATATGGCCGCTTCGCCGGAGGAAAGGGTCCCACACGATCGGCCCCGAGCGACCTTACGAGTACCCGAGATGATTCGCAAGCATGGCCTCGACGCAGTGATAGGAGTCAATAACGTCGGTAATGCCTTTACACCATGGGGCTCTCCCGATCCATTGTCGTTGGCTTGCTTGGGTGTCGGCGTTTATCAAGCCGGGACGCAGGATGACGCGAGACTGCTATACGAGTG
>JAXQJV010000314.1:0-23400 GCA_037042255.1 Penicillium sp. PG106-07D
TGTGAGGGTGCATACGACTGTTGATCCGGGGGTTTTGGAACGAGCTTTGGGGGTTATTGGGGAGTTTTTGGGGGAGTATCTAGCTTGAGTCTTTAGACGCTTTGCTTTTCTAACGACTGAGGTTGTATACTGGACCTGTGAATTACTATATCTGGTTAGCTTTGCCGTTTATGGGTTAGCGCACTAATACAAGCATCTCCAGAAGAAGCGACGCGCGACGCACATAAAGTTCTCATCGCTCAACAGTGCAGATTTCTTGAGTTACGGTCACTCCGGGGGTCCGGGAGATTATTCAATACGAAGCGTGGGGCCTACGCTGTGGGATCGGCAAAAAGACAGCCGAATTTTGTCCCTTGCAAAGGACCCTGATGGATGTAATTGGTGTCCAACCCGAAGCTAGCATGGGTCATCTCGTATCAACCCGTGATAGTCTCGATGGCGGCTCTTTAGCCCTCGTATCCCCTCGGCGAGAGGGCCAGCCCCATTGTCTCCTCCAGAGAAGCCACCACCATGAACCGAAGTTTCATCCAGCTCCATCTCTCTCGATGATCCGGCAGGAAGACGTCAACTGTATACGAATGTGTTGACCGATAATACTATCTTCATCGAAATGACTGGTCTTTCGGTGGGCGAGGTTTCCGGCGCGATTGCTGCTGGAGTGTTTGTGTGTGAGCTGCACCAAATTGAAATTGCTCGATGGAAGGGCCTGTCTGACACCTCAGTAGTACAGCTGATTCTCCCGATCATGCTGCCCGTAATCCTCATCGCCTTTTTGTCGGACAAGAATTCCGTATCGACCTGGTGAGAAGGGACCATCCGATCGTCTGGGCGCGGTTGCTGATGAACAAGTCCAAAGGGCCGTTCTCGGACGCTCCCTCCATTCATCCCACTGGCCAACCATCTTGCAGACAGATACAGCGACCTCGACGGGAGTCCAGCGCAATGTGAAGCTGGCTGGCTGGCTGCAACCTGCCGTCTTGTTCGTGATTTCGGTAGCGTCCATCGTCACGCCTCTCGGATTATACACCTCGATCGAGCCGGCCGACTCGACTACGACGGTCGCCTTCAGCTACACCAAGGACCCCTCGAGCTTTGGGGATGGCACTCCGCCACGGAGCAGCTGGCCATTCACTGAGGTCTGCGGCGATGATATCCCGTGCCCCGGCATGACTCTCAACCAAAGTTGTACCACCCAGGGACTGCTGCAGAATTGTGTCACAAGCTACGACCCGAGAATCCCAGCAGCGTTGGGGGCTCTGTTCAGCGATGGCGCCTCCAGCTTTAGCCCTTCGGTTTCAAGTATCTTCGATATCCAATGGCGGACGTATACGCGATTGCAGGACGTGTACAGCACTCTCGAGTACTATATAAGTGCCGGGTATCGGCAGCTGGCGACCCTGATTCTCGACGAAGGAGCCCAGGTCATTGAAGGACTGATCGTGGACATGGACTCGGGAGGCATTGGGTTTCGCAATCACACCGTTCCTAAGTCTGCCCCTGCGTATGGCGCCACTTGGGAGGAGGACATCCTGTTCGTGCAACCGGAAACCCAGTGTGTGAATCTGAACATCACCATGGACTTCCAGTATGGTAGCTCTACGTCCAACGGGACCATAGTGTTGACTGATCGTGGTGGATTTTCTGCCTTGAATCGGCAAGCGCCGAGCATGAACCTCCCCAGCAACGCGCAAGGGAAGATTAATTTGCAACAGCGGGCATACAATGCTGCCTGGTTGAACAACTTCCTGACGTTAGTATACTTCAACGCGACCGGTGACAATCCATCGAATATCACTCGCTTGGATGTGAAGCCCAGTCAAACTTTTCCCGTCGACAACTCGGGATTCTCGGTTTATTCGACGGCCGTGCAGTCGTCTCTCGACTTTGGTGGTTATCTGGATCTCAATCACACGAACCCGTACAACATCAGTAAGACCAATTTCGAGATCATCAGTACGTGTCCTTTTTCCTGTATGATGCACGCAATACTCACAGTCTTTTCCAAAGATAATATCTGTGGTGGAACATCGTCCAGCAGCACTCCCAACATCGATAGCAGCATTGTCGGATGTGCGGTTCTGTATGGCGCCGCGACACGCACAGACGGTGGCTCCAACCTCATTATCGACCCTTTGTCCAAATGGTCTGCCCCAATCTACAGCTGCGCCAGCGCCGTCCGAGCAAGAGTTCAAACCGTCGCCTTCCAATACAACGGAACAGGTCTCGGAGCGCTCACAGTAAAATCAATCAAACCCAAAACCTACACGAATTCATCCAGTTTCCCTCGATGGGCAGTCCAGAATCTAGACGGGCTGCAATTCGGCGACGCGATGCCCATGTGGGGGATTCTCGGGTCCGCAAACTCGAGTCTAAATCCCCTCGCAGCTGCATGGAACATGTCCACCATCGCCGCCGAGAGCCTTTACCTCCCAGGCTTCATAGGCTGGCTCTCGGGTACAGCACCAATCCCGGCTTTGCCAAGCTCGCAATACCTGCCCGCGTTGAACTTCTACTCCCAAGCCCTCTACACCGCATTGAACATCGGCCCACCCGGTGTACGAGCTTCCGGATACCAGGGGTACGCTGATTACTCGGGCTGGAGCAGCCTCGGCGTCTACGCCAAGTGGCAAAAGCTGAGTACCTCCGCCAACACGGTTTCTCAGATACTTAATCTGGTGTGGACGGACGTTGCCGCGAATGCGGTCGTCGGCACGCGAGGCTGGGGACTTACTTCGGCTGCGTCTACCGACCCCAAGGGGTTTGTTTCCAGCGCTGATGTCAACGCTAATATCCCCACGACGGAGCTGAATCCCGCCCCAACGACACAGGTTCCTGTCGTGATGTACCACCAAAGGATCCGGTATCAAATCCCATTCGCGGTCCCCGCTTTTGTCGCGCTCGCTATTACGCTTGTTGTACTTGTCGCACTTTTGGTGCTCGCTATCCGAGGTAAGACTGGCGCGAAGCGGATGCGCGAGTTTCTTGATGCTACCTCTATGGGTCGGATAACGGCCCGATTGTTATGGACGCCTGTCGTGGACCAGGAGACGAAGGGTTTTGTGAATGAGTATGGGAAGCGGCACCTCGTGATCACTTCTACTGATATTGTCCACGAGGAAGAGGATGCCGCTGATGAACCGGAGAAGTCTGATGATGAAAAGTAGGAGCCCAGTGAGTCGAGATAGCTGGAGAAAAAGAAATGGCGATTAGAATCCGAATGAACTATATCACACCACTGCAGAGCAACCTGTCACTTCGGGGAGTAGAGGCAGGAGATCATTGTACATTACGAGCATGGCAGGAAAATGGAAACACAAATTCTCGTCTGTTGGAATTACTTCAACTTCGTAGTACTCAACAGTGGACTGTGAACATACCCATGGTTTAAATTAAGTATAGATGTGTATATAGCCAATTGACCACTTCCCCTCCTCTCCCTTGGTCATCAATCACTTCTGTGCACGAAACCGCCAGCACCCTTCTACTAAATCTTACAAGAAAATCAATCCTACCAAAAACGCCCCAACCATCCCAACGCCACCCTTGACATCCCCCAATCCATTCCCAGCATTGGAAGATTTGGTTGCCGTAGTCGTAGCAGCGGTATCAGAAGACACCAACTTCGGCGCGGCCGTAGTAGCATGCGACGTCTTGCCCGAAGTCCCTGTCGGCGTAGGCGTCCCCGTCCTCGTAGCAAGGCTCGGATTCGGGGTAGTCGCAACAGCACCCTGCAAGTTATCGAAATCGAACATTAAGAACAACCCTCATACGAAGACAAAAGACACAGCAGATGAACCTACCAGACTACTGCAGCAGCCACTCCCCGTACAAACCTCCCCGTTACTGCAGCAGAGCACGGACGAGGGATCATAGCACACCTGGGCGGGATAATCGCCGCTGCACCACTGCGCGCCGCCACGGTGACAGCATTGTTCGTTTGTGTCGGTGGGGAAACAGGGCCATTGCGTTGTTGCGGAATAGAATGCCGAGTAGGCGGTTTGGGCGACGACGCCGTCTGAGCCTGTTGTGCCTGGGCCCTGGAGGGGTGGAGGTAATAGAGTTAGAATGGATACAGATACGCGAACTAGGCGGGGACTAGTTGGTTCGGAGTAAAAAGAGAATAAGACTTACATTCGGACAGCACGAGTTGCTGGATCCAGTGCAGTACGCTTGCAATAGGAGCCAAGGTTAGTGTTACTTCGTTCCAAGGACTGGACTAGCCGTGAGATTGGGGATAGCTTAGGGGAACGTACATCCATCAGCACAGCACTGCTGACCCTGCGAGGGATCGAAACAGCCCGCGTTACTACACAGCACATTGCCCGCACCGTAGCATTCGGAGCAGGTGCTTTGCTCGGTACAGTTTGCGCCGGGGTCGACGGTGATCTGGCGTGCGATTAAGCCATCATCGGGCAGCCCGGCAAGCGAGCGATGTCCTGGTAATGGTTTGTGCCATGTCGCAAAGGCGAGGTTGGCTGAGCAGAGGAGAAGTCCCAGTGGTGCGCGCATGGTGATTTGAATCCGCGGAATTAATGACGGGTCACTCAGTAGTCTCAGGGCGATCGATTGGACGATTCTTGGGGAATTGGGCTGGCAAGGTATGTGCTGTTCAAGGGCTCAAAGGAAAATTTATCGACGCCTGAGTGGGAACGTGGAAAATCCAAAAGCCAATTCTGAATCTTGAGAGACGGCATGGCGCATGCTTAAATTACGACCAGCAGTGCCAGCGGGCTGTCAGGGACAGGCGCTAGGGTGAGCAGCGCTAAGGATTGGATACGAGATGTGGATATCGCCTCGTATACACAAACGTGTAGTGGGAGAGATCGTTGGCTGCTGGAACTATGCCCATGTCCATGTAACTAAACTAAGGTTATTCTGGGGTTAGTCTAGGGCTGACCACGTATGCGGAAGGAGGGACGACGATCATCTTGTTGAATAGTATAGTTACAGGTAGATGCCCGAGGAATCCTCTGTACTTTCTATCACTGAATAAATGAGACAGTCTCTTGATACACAAGCTACCGTACGGTAAATACCGAGCAAGGGGGTTGTCAGTAACTAATAGGGTTACTAAAAGTGGATATCGTTGTTGTGAACTCACCAGTATAGGAATTCTATCCCACTAGAATATCGATATCGTTTGTAGTAAGATGGTGATAGCTCGAATCTCCGTTGAGAATATTTAAAATTGGCCGAAAACTTCCAGATCCTTGGAAGTAATACCATTCTTGGTTCTCAGGTGAATAAAGGTTATTTAGAGTCATGGATGTATGTTGGCGTCCGGGAAATGCAGTTTCCTCGATCAACCTTCGAGGTTACGCATATTTGCTATGTAGGCTACAGCAGCTTTATTGCACTGCTTTTCAAAGTCTATCATTGATGTTGAGTGTGAAAAATTTGGCCAATCAACCTTGGAACCTAAATTACGGTCAAGAAGTGCGGGCCTGGGTGCTGCATAGCTCGAGATATGGATGGCTTGCTATATGTTTTTGAAGCGCGGGCCATAACGACCGGGTCTCGTGGACATGGCATGCTGTCCTTCAAAGGGGTCGATGACCTCATGCTTTCGCACTAGAAGAAGTTTGTTGTATCTCGTAGCGCACTTCAGCAGGGAGATTAAGGAATTTCAATGACATCTGCGGTTCAGCGGATATTCGATAGGATGTGTGAGGATTTCGAGAACATAGTTGAGGAGGTGGGGCCAAGCAAAGTCGTATTTGATGCTAATAGCGTGTTTAGTGTGCCGATAATTTGATGCCTGTACCAGTCGCTTCCACCAGCTCCTGGACCCTTCATCGTATGCGGTCTTGGAGCAGATGTTGCGACGCGATACATCCACGGCGTCAGGGGCCGATCACGTGTTTGGTGTAGATTAACACCAATGTTGACGCCCATCGCCCATCGTGTCGAGTCCAGAACGGATGCATGGCTTTACTTTGCAGACTCGTGTTCAGCATAACCTGGCCTCTGCAGGAGCTATGAGGGTTCAACACTCCCTTAAGAGGGGGCAAGCACATTGCTTGGTTGTGTTGGCTTTTGGTCGTGATCCCGAAATTTGTCTTCTACTGGAAGGGGCCGGATATTCGAGCAAAGAGCAACCCTGGAAGATTGCGCAACTGCTTGAGGCGGGTCTAGAAGACATGGTGATGATCGTCGGGCGATTTGAGTGGGTGCTGAGGAGGATGAGACTGAATGACGCCCATATGCTTCTCACTCAGTTTAAAAAAGGCTAAGGACGGGAGGCGAGGAAGAACATGAATTGACGGAGTATGCAACAAGTTTCATTGATATGAAGATATTCAAGATGATGACACAATAATAGATAAGACAAACGCCGGATATATCACACATCGACATGAGAATTTTAACCATCGACCAAGTCGAGGCGAACCGCTGCAACGAACAAATCAAACACCTCCTAGCAGGACACCTACTTGCGGCCTCCGCGGCTGACCTTGGGAAACTCGAGCGGAATGCGCAAACGGGCAATACGGCGCGCAGCAGCCTCGGCCTTACCACCCTTGATGTTCCATTTGCTAAACTCCGACTCGCGGGGCTTGTCAATGCGGGCACCCAGCTCGCGGAAGTACTGCTGGATAGTGTTCGAGTCGAGACGCAGGTCGTCACGCAGGTCCGAGGGGTCGGTGGCCAGCTCGTTTGGCGAATTACCACCAAGGGAGCTGGACCCGCCATCCTTGGCGGGCTGCGGGGGAATGTGGAAGGTGAGAGCGCAGATGGTGGTGTGGAGGAGGGTCAGGTCGTGCTTGGAGAGAAAACCACCCTGCGGAGCGAAGCGGCGGCGCACGGCATCGACGACTGAATCGGGCAAGAGTTCCGTAGTAGAGTCGTCTTCGTCCTTGCCTGCCTTGGCTCCAGATGTGCTGGAGAGGATCTTGCGGAGGTCGTCGCGGGGCGGTAGCTTCTTGCTACCAGGGCCAGCGCCCTTGTCACGGCCCATGCCCTTGAGTGAACGAGTAAACTCAAGCAGCAGCTGGATAAACCGGAGGACTTGAATTTGTGTGGAGTTGCCTGACTGTGCAACGGCGACGACACGGTTGGAGACATATCGAGAGCCCGTAACAACGCCAAGCCCAGCCTCGACTTGCTGCGTCCATTCGTCGATGCCGGTCAATTGGCGGAGAGTAGAGTGACCACCAGGCACCAAGGTCTCGATCGAGTAGACATCCGAGGGATGAGCGGCGGTAAGATCGGGTGTGGGCAAGGGCTTGGCTGCTTGCACCTCGGCTTGGACATTGCTGGCCTTGGCCAAGCCGGAAGCCACATCTGCAGGGAGGGAAGAAATGAGCGCAGCTCCGGCTTGGTTGAGCGTGCCAGCTGGAGCGCTGGATAGCTGGGCATTCTCGGCCATGGACTGGACCGCCTTGCGTGATTGTTTGGTACCGAACGTGTTGGTGAGGTTAGTACGTTGGGCGCGCATGGTGCTCTATAGTATCGTTAGTATATACCATCCAACTACTGTCTATGTGTGATGCATAAGAACATACCATCTCCTCCTCAGACTCTTCCTCGTCCTCCACAGGCTTTCTACTCCGGACAGCGCCGCGAACGGTGACTCGTCGTGCCTCAATGACTTGCCATGTCTTGCGCTCGGGATCCACGACAGCGATGTAGTGCTTCAACAGGGAGTCTGTGTCTTCGCCGGTTCCTTCGCGACCAACAAAATCCATCTTCTGGTGCTCAGACGACTGCAGCAGCATCTCAGTAGACACGATGCCCGGGTTCCGGGTAGCTGTCCGCTCGACATCCTGACGGTTTTTGATGTATGGGTTGAAGCGGAGGCCTTTTGAGTTGAGAACGCCGGGAGTAGTAGCTGTCGCATGAAATACATTAGCATTGAAGCTATATATTTTTGAGGAAGTATAGAGGAATTAGAACATACCGATTACTGGCGCCAGCTCGCTCTTGTCCTCGATGACACTTGCGGCGAGTGTCGGGAGGGCCTGCAGAGCAGTCTTTTTGGTCGGCCGCTCGTGGCGGTCAGAAGCGCGCTTGCGTTTCTTGTCAATCTTTTCTGATGGCATTGTGTCTGGTTGTATCACGGCCGAGACTTCTAAAGAAAACTTCGGCGTGCAGCTCAAACGATCGTCAGTTGAATCTCGACGAAATAATTGTCCAAGTCGGTGGCAGAAAAATTTCCTGGTACTCTGTATGGGGAAAGCGGTGGGATCATATCCGCACAAATCCATATTGGCCCCAGAAATTGTGAAATGCAGGAAGCTGTGAAGCGATGCAGACATGCAGACATATTCAGGATGCATTTACGATATGAGCTACTCGAATCAAGAAAAAATGGATACTTTTCGAGTCATCGATTCATAACTAGAATTGCTATTGAACCGATCGTTCAGTAATTTTTAAACTCTCGGTAGGACCACTCCATAGCTCCGGCCCTTGAAACGAATTCAGGTGCCGTATGTGGGAAACAAGTGAGCAGGATCTTGACCAGAACCACAGTGCCGAACTCAGTAGACCAGTTGATAATGACCAGTCCTCCAACCTTCGACCAAACACAGGAGCCTCTCCAAGCGAAACAACAAGCGGGGACCACTTGAAAACACCATGCCTAGCATGCATTCGACCGACGTTGAGGAATCCGAAAAAGTTGGATGGCGGAAACGGAGAATTGTTTGAACGGCGGATTCCATCGAACGAATGGTGACCTCTTCAGAAGGATAGGACGGAGATCGTATCCAGGCAGGCGGCTTGTTAAGTGAAAGACGTGTAACGATAAAGAACAGGGGAGTCGTGATATCGATGCATCAGTTGTCGTGTTCAGCGTTCAAACATGAGCCTCGGTCCGAGGAACTGAGATGGAGGGGGCGAGTAGTTTATTTCCTGGCGAGAACGTTAGCATCGTTTGTCTTCAATTGAAGTTGCTAGTACCGTCCAAGCAAGCGCCAGACGATCCCAAAGCCGGTGCGGGGAAACTCACGATCTGGCGCGCATCTTTCTGCGCTTGCGCTTGAGACGACGGACGCGCTTCTTTCTCCACTTAGCTCTCATCTTCGTAGATGGTCTGTGAAGGAACACGAGGTTAGTGACTGCTTTTCCAGGCCGGATCTCGAATTTTTGGAAGGGGGAGCGACTCACAATTCTGCGAGGATGAGTAGAGATGGTTGAAGAAAGACAAAAGTGAGGTGACCTCCGACGCATTTGTGTAGTGGGCTAGCTTACTCAGCTAAGCGAGCCGCTAGCCGAATTGGGAGCTGCCCAAGAATGGCACACGTGACCCGTTACATCACACAGTGCATGTTAACCCTGGGAAGTGGAAATAAAGTGGAAATAGGGTTTCCGCTGGCAATTATGATGGACAGCCATGGAAGAGGCAAGAAAAGGCACAGTCAGATGTTTTGCAAGCTAGCGAGATCGCAAAAAGCTGAGAAAAGTTCTGTAACAACAGAGAGACATCATTCCTTATTACATAGATCCTATATTTCATAGCATGTTCGATCAAAGCATCCGTGATTGAAAGCTCCGTAAATCGTATATCATGAAAGGTAATAATAAGCTCCAGACTTGCCACTGGAAGGGGAAGGTTCGTATTGACCATGGAAAGACCTTGGACCAGCGTTGACCCCGACATATGACATCGACTACAGCTGGTAGCGGTAGGTCGGGGCCAGATCACCGAGGTACTCCTCTTCCTCTGTCGAGGAAGGCTGTGCCTCAACCGGTGTGTTTTGACGCTTCCGGTTCTCGTACATCAGTGCGATAGCATAGAGAATGCATGCGATGATAGACAAACAGCAGAAAGATATGCAGATGCTGTATCCTGGCTTGTAGTATGGCGCATCCTTGGCCAGGAAGGAGTAAGTAGCGATAATTCCACCAATGTTACCAAAGCCAATCTGCCAGGCTGAGCCCACGCTGCGCCGGTGGTGACCACCCAGGTTCATCGCGAACCAACACACAATGACAGGCATGGCACTGTAAGCGCCGCTAGTCACCAGGAACAGCGCGCCATATTCGGCTGAGCGGTGCGCCTTGCCGTGGATAGTGTAGAGCATGGCAAATCCGGCGATTGCGCAGCAGATGGGGATGATGGTAAACGCGAATCGGAATTTCAGACGATCGGAGAACCAGGCAATGACCAGGGAGAACCCAAATGCCGCCGCCCACGGTGGGATAGAGTAAAGTTGGGTTTTGACCGCTGTGAGGGGATGGGTCAGTCGATGTCATCAACAGTAGACAGAGGAACAGCATCGACTCACGGGAATATCCATAGCTTTGGATGATCGAGGGCGCAAAGTATGCATAGCCTTTTTAATAAAGTTAGCTCCAACTCAGACCATAACCAAATCGTGTAAATTGCGCGAAAGGCCACTCACCGTACGCGGGGACGATGAGACCAAAGTACATGAAGCCTCCAATAATAACCTTGTCTAGATCGCAACTGTCAGTATCACCAGACCAGCTCACACGGCCATGGATCAGCTTACAATCTTTGAGAACATTCACGACCTCACGCCAGCCCATTGGGATATGGTGAGCCGACTTGCCGACATCCTTTGCCAGCTTCGCGCGCACAAACTCGCGTTCTTCCTCGGTCAGCCACTTCACTTCCTCGGGGAAGTCGGGCAGCAAGAAGAACCAAACAATCGCGACCACGCAAGTGATCAGACCCTCGATGATAAACACCCAGCGCCAGCCCTTGTACCCGCGCACCCCATCCATCTGGCCGAGTCCATACGCCAACAGACCACCAAAAGCGCCGGCAAGCGTCGTGGAGCTGAAGAAGAAGCTGAAACGTTTCTGCGCTTCGGATCGTTTATACCACATACCCATCAGGTAGAAACCTGTGACGTTATCCGTGTCAGCGACCTCTGCACAGCATATTTCACATGCAAGCTTGCAAACTCACATCCTGGAAACATCCCCGTCTCAAAAACTCCCAAAAAGAATCGAGTGGTCATCAATCCGCCCCAGCTCGAGATAAAACCCTGACAAAGCATCACGAGACCAAAGCCAAACATACAAAGCGACACTATATAAAAACATGTCAACCTTTTGCTCCTCGTCTGCGCCCGATGCGCCGGGGTCCAAAAACGTACACCAAACATGCGGCTTCAACTTCTTGAGCAGGATGTTGGACGGAATTTCGAGGAGAATATACGGCACGAAGAAAATCGTCAATGCGGTGTTATATTTCGTTCCCGTTGTCAGGTCCAATTCGGACTTGAGGCCGAGAATAGCGGCATTACTGATATTAACACTATGCGACAAGTCAGGGTCAGCGCGTGTCGAATTCATGGGCGATGATCGCATCATCCATACCGGTCCAAAAAGGCAAGCAGATACAAAACACACAAGCACGGCAGGATGTGCCAGTCAATCTTGGCCATCAACTTGCGCTCGGTGGTTTTTGTGAGCGGCGGCAGCTCCTGGTCATTTTCTGAAGAAGAATCGAAGGCCTGCACAGGGCCTACTGGCTCTGCGCCGTCCTTCTCAGACTTCGTACCTATGATGAGGAAGGGGCTGTGAGCGGGGTTACTTGCAATTCCAGCACGACGCGTGCTGTGAAAGAAACGATCGCAGTACGCGATCGGAGGGAGCTTACTGAGCAAGCCCATGACGTGCGCAATTATCAACTTTGTGGTATGAGAGACGTCGCGAATCCAATGGAGGAAACGAAAGAAAAGTTGTGATTATCCGGGCCTGTGGACTCGCAAGAGCAGATCAGCTCGGATTGCAGGGATGGGCGACTGCAACACTATCCGAGGTCTAGGTCACACCGACTATATATGCGCTCCGTTAGGGCGGGGGACCGGAGACTATGCCGAGCTGGCTTGGCCTGGGGAAAGTAAAAATCACAGGGGAAAAAAATTAGCAAAGCCAAGAGCAGGCGACGCAAAAATATAGTGATCTTTGAGTCACCCTCGGCCATTGCGAACACCTGAACTTGACTGCGTTGCGACTCTACGCTAGATCCACTTTCTACATTTAGGGCCCGATCTCGGCCTGTAGAGGGAGAAGATCGGCCAGGCGTCCAGCTCGCCATGTCAGTGCCACTAGTGTACTGCATTTATGTACTCTGGATTGGAGATATCGGGGATTGTGGTGATATATTCTCTGCGGCCGATGGTGTCTCTAAATTTATTGCCATTCAGGTGCATTCTAACAAAGGTAAGCACCTACCCAATGGGCCAATGCGAACGCGAGACCTTCGGCATTGTTCCGCTCTCGGATTTCCCCGCAAAGCTGGACCCCAAGCCTTAACCGTCAAGCCAAAGGCCGGACTCCGCTGGACTTGGGAAAAAGGGGCGCCGCCCAGCTGAATGGCTGTGAACCCTTTACTAACCCTCGGCTACTGTTGTCCTTGGCGTCTCGGTGGGTCGGCGCTCGCCTGGCCGAGCCTGCATTCATGATTCGTGGAGGGTACAAGATAGTGCCACACTGCCACCCGTGTCGAGACAAGCTGCACCGTCAGGCCTCCCCTCTAACAGGGGTGGACAGACTTAGCCAGCTAAGCTTTTGCGTGCATTGTGTGTTTTCAACCTATAATTGGTGGCCTCCAATCGGCTCGTTGGGTCTCGGGTCATTAGATGATTCAATCGTCCTGATAGAACCATCTTCAATGGTTCACAATCAATACATCCGCTTTCAAGCATCTGAATCTCCATTACTTTTATTGAGTAATCGCAAATTCGGTCCTACCCATCAGTGATTTCAACATATTTACCTCGCGGGTCAGTGGTCGATGCTCTTCACCTTGCAAGCGAGACCGTGGTTCCTGTTAAAAGGAAACTCATCAAATTGCTTGAGCAACATGGCCATATTTCCCCAGATGGTAAGAAAGGTATTTCAAGCCTCTTAATTCTGGTGGTGACTAACCGTGTTTCTTCTGCAGGGCCATATGATTTCGACGCAGTTCCGCCCTCTCCGCCAGGGTTCCTAGTCTGGCCAGGGGTAGGCGGCCATCTAATACGGCCGCCTGGCCCTAGGCCTCATGTTCAGGTACTTTGAGAGAATACTTTCTGTTCTAATTTCTGACGGTCGGCATTGTTGGGATATATTTCGCTCCACTTATTCCATTCACCTACTTGATATCATACTCTTTATCTCACGCCCTGGATGATTCTCCTGCATACATCCTATAGTCTATCTTAAATGTTATGTCCTTTCGATTGTCTGGGATATTCTTTGACCGACTCGGGTGTTCCATTCGGGGACGATTATCAAAACGTTTCTTTTAATTGATTACCTAGTTTTGCCCCAGGGCTTCTGTGGAATCGTGGATGCTATATGACAGCACCTACGTACTTTTGGCTTTCTTGGGCAACCGTGGAGCCAGGTAGAATAGCGGGAGAAAAAATGAGATGAAAAACCAGCCGTCCTTGAATCAAGTGATTGAGTTAGACTTGCAACACGATAGCATTCAACGTTTCTCATGAAAGTTGTTCGCTAAATGACCAAGGAAGAAGAGTGTCCGATGAGGAACACGTGCTTTTAGACAAATGGGCTATTTTCTGTTCGCGAGATGGTCACTTTCTACGCCTTGGCTGCCTGGGAAAGCCAGCATCTTATCAGCACGTGATCTTCAAAAATTGCCTGCACAGAGGATCAACTGGGGACTGTCGGCGGTCGCATCTTACCAACCCCTCTATCCCGAGCCACAGAGATCAAGATGCTTGTCAATTGTGGCTCCCTATCAGATTTTACACAGACACGATATGTGATTCACCTATCCACCGGGAAGCGACTCGTCTTGTTTCGCCTTCCAACGATCGACCCGTCCGGATCAAAACCCAATGAGACGCGAGGATGGTCATACTACGCAATGGAAGCTGAGTGCCCCCATGCGGGCGGACCCATGGCCGATTCACAGGTGGACATCGAAGATTCAGCATATATAGTGTCATGCCCATGGCACGCATACGATTTCAACGTCGAGACGGGAGAGTCGAGTGTCGGCATTAAAGCCTGTACCTTCCCAGTCGATGTGCGCGACGGGTCTGTGACGATACGTTTTCCGACTCAAGATGGCGCTCTTGTCAGTCTGGCCAAAGTCGAGCCAGTCAGCGAAAAAGTGAAGTTGAAGCATGCGCGACCTTCGGACAAGCCAGCACCCAAGCAAGAAGACCCCGGCATGGCACGCTATCTCGGTGACGACGCGACATTATGCGACTGGGCTGTTCACATCCTGAGCACTGCGAATCCAGAGCACAAAATCGAGCTGACCACTCATCTATACAATATTTTCACTGCAAGGGAAGATACTTCCTCGCCTATGGACATTGGAAGGGGCACTGTGACCGCTCCAGATCAACCCCCGCGTGAGAATATGGTCGAAGTGAAGCCAGGCGCCATGCCAAAGACCGGCAAGGGAGGTTCATTAAAGAGCAGAATCGCTATGCTCCACGCACTAGCCAATATCGAGTTGTGGGCTATCGATCTAGCAATCGACATCTGCGTCCGATTTTCAACATTCAAGACGGCTGAAGAGACCCCCCAAGAGCTACCCCGAGCATATTTCCATGACTGGCTGAAGGTCGCAAGCGACGAAGCCAAGCACTTCTCCCTACTCCGTACCCGAATCGAAGAAATGGGCTCTCATTTTGGCGCGTTACCCGTCCACCACGGTCTATGGCAGTCTGCCACGGAAACGGCACATGATCTCCGATCGAGAATCAGTATCATCGCCCTTGTCCACGAAGCTCGAGGTCTTGATGTCAATCCCATGACGATTCAAAAGTTCCGCAACGTTCAAGATAATGAGAGCGTCGCGGCGTTGGAGATTATTCATAATGATGAAATTACGCATGTTACGACCGGCCATCGATGGTTGACGTGGATATGTGCCCAGGAAGGCACGGATCCGGTACGAGTTTTCCGCGATAATGTTTCAAAACATTTCCGAGGGAGCATTCAAGGGCCATTTAACGAAGAAGCGCGCTTGCAGGCAGGCATGGATCGTCGTTACTACGGGACTACTCCGACTCCGGTTGCAGCTTCATGAAAATACCTGCGCCCTTTGATGATATATGAAAAGCGAAGATATCATGTTCGTGTATTATTTATTAGCGATGCACTATTAAGTCTGTGACCAAGATATTGAGTCCCAGTTTTGAGAACCGGTCTAATTCCATCGCAAAGCCAATCTACTTGACATAGACGGCATTAAGTTGGACCTCACTGCAACTCGACGGAATAGTTGCCTCGTAGTAGCGGTTCAAATAGAACAACTGGGGAGCGTTGTGGTACCAATCACAAACTGAGTTTCGAACATGTCAGTCTACCATTTAAATGCTCATCATCCTTGAACATCTTGATCCTCAGTGTACTCACCGAGCCAACCACCAAAGCCGTCATCCGTCGACCAGACAAAGTTGCCCTCGCTAGTGACGGAGAATCCCTCCGAGCCACCACCAGCGTTGATCACAATCGGTTCCCAGGCTATCCAGTGAACACTCCTTTAGTCACCAGTCTTTGCATATTAGCGATCTCTCAACACACTCACAGGCATAATTGGTGTCGCCGGTCGCGATCAAACCCCAAGGATACTCGGTCCCCAGGTCAGCCAAGGCCGTGGTACCATTGAGATAGATCTTGCTGGCATTAGAGCCATCCTTGTCTAGCACCGCATCGTTAAATCCCGCGCCGGTGTGATAAGCGTAGACAAAGAGATTGTTGTGGTTCTTGTTTTGAGCGCCAGATGTCTTCAAGTTGAATTCTTTCGCAGTTCGTGCGACGGGGTTCGCCGTGACCGCTGCGGCCAGGATAGCCAGGCTTGCGAGGAATTTCATGGCCGCTGTTTTGAAGGGGTTGTGAAGGATGGATGCGCCGGTCGAAAGAAGAATGTGTGCTCTAGGGGATCGACGCGAGAGAAAGCAGTCTTATATAGATCTCTTCCATAATGTACCGTAAGGTAGGGTGTGATCGTGCACTTTCCAGAACAGAGTCATGATCAGCTGCTGCTTGCTGGGTGGGTTTGCGTACGACACTGTTTCTGCGAGCAATAGCCACTTACAGTTTAGGTGTACATAGCGCGGGAAAATTTTCTGTGAAAGACCAAAATCAAGACTCGACACTGAGACATAAGCAACAGAAGCAACGAGGATTGTGAGCAATGCGCCCGCGCCACTCGTGCGTGGTGTTGATGCCGATCTCCCCACATCGGGCATGGATGCAGGCGGAGCCTGTGAAAAGGACTGAGGGGATGTGAGACATTTCGCTATGTGATTTTCTCATGGATGTAATATAAATTCCTAGGCTCAATCTCATACGCCAAGAATGACTTATTCGGTACACAACTCCGTGTCATGGGCTTTAATAGTGCGTTAGTCGTGCCAGAAAGACTGAGACATTAGATGATGTCAGACCAGCTAAAGTCTCTAGAGCCACTATATGTACAGTGTGGCTGAAATTGCCTAAAAACAGCTCTCATATCCATAACTTCGAGCGACTCCGATATGTACTTTATTCCATCTTCAGGCCTCCAGTTGCACTCATAGCCGGCCTTACAGCTCAACAAGCACGGTTTTTTTGTCCCTCCAAGACACTACTGACACGCCCGTCTTCTAGGCCACGCTCTTCATCCTTATTCTCTTCCATGGCTTGCTCCTCCCTGCTAGTCGGGGCAAACTTGCTTCGCAACCTGATTTGCTTCCCATACTTATAGAAGAGAAAAGGAATAGCGGCAAGCAGGGTGGCGACGCCAGCAATCAGGCTGCCTCCCCCTCCCACGCCTAATGCCGCGAACATCTGAGATGTGAAAAGTGGTGCGGCGGCTCCGCACGCAGAACGAGCGATTGTGTTTGCAGCAATGGCAGATGCAGCATACATCTGGTACACATCCACGATATAATTTATGAAACCGACAAAGATGAGCAGCAGGGCAGTCGAGAGGAAAACGCCGGCAAGGGTTGGTACGATCCAATGAACAGAGCTGAACCAAGGTCAGCCTCTACTCGAAAATTTTGGTTGGAGTCCTCAAAAACTTACTTGAACTCAGCCGACCAGGCGAACCAGAACATGGTTACGGCAAAGCCGATGCCTCCGCCCATCGCCAGCGGCAGGCGGTCTTCTGGCACGGCATCCTCCATCTTTGTTTCGCCTCTATCAATCCTCTTCTGCCGCATCCGGGTGTCTGCTATAACGATAGCACCGCCAATTAGAGCACCTACAACAGTGCCTAGCAACGGCAGCTCCCCAACACCAGAGTTCCAACCCCGTTTTTTTTGAAACACAATAGGATATATCGTGAACAACATGTACAGCAGTGTATAGACGAAGGCCATGTAAATGGCGCACAGCAAGGAGATTGGGTCAAACAGAATGATCCACGGCCGAGTCAGAGCAACCTTATAGATACCCACAAGTGTCCGGTCATCGTCCTCAACGGGAGCCTTCACGTTCTCATACCCAGGTATCTTCGCGTCTCGGATCCGTTGCGCCTTGTGGTACAGAATAATCGGTGCGTATGTCTCAGGAATCGTCAACATGATGATCGCTGTTGCTCCACCAAGCCAGAGAAGCACATAGAAGCTCCACCGCCAATCTTCCTTCAACTCGAGGAAGCCTGCAACCACAGGCCCGAGCGCTGGCCCAATCCAGACCATCGCTGAGAAGCCAGCCGTAGCGTTGGCGCGCTGAAGCGGACTCCACACATCAGCCAGAACACCTGGACAGTTGCTCAATGGAGCTGATACAAATGTCCCTGTCAAGAATCTTCCAACGAGCAAACCCGCGAAATTTGGCGGGAATGCACAGAGGAAATTGAAGGCGAGGTACAGCATAAAGGTGATGTAGAATATCCATCGACGGCCGTAGAACTCGCTCAGCGGCGCGAATATCAATGGCCCAGCACAATAACCCAGCAGGAAAAGGGTTATCGTCAAGCCGGCAACTTCACTGGAGACACCGAAATGCTTCGAGATGGAGGGGAAACATCCACTCGGCGAGCTTGACGCGAATGTCGCATTCACAACTAAAAGCACCGCGGCCATT
This sequence comes from Penicillium sp. PG106-07D, assembly GCA_037042255.1. Taxonomy (NCBI): domain Eukaryota; kingdom Fungi; phylum Ascomycota; class Eurotiomycetes; order Eurotiales; family Aspergillaceae; genus Penicillium; species Penicillium sp. PG106-07D. Next base: position 17,968 of record JAXQJV010000314.1, read on the forward strand.
GTCACGCCGACTCGACGGCGCATCGACCAGTTCCGAGGGTTCTCGATGTCTCCTGGACCGAAGATAACATATCCATCTTCATCGAGAGTAGGCGGACTCTCATCTTTCAAATCTTTTGTTCGGTATGGTTTATTGACCGGGCGGGAGAAAATGCGCGAGATGGGCGTCATCTCGGGGGTTTGCAAAGGATAGAGAACTTCATGTCCGCATCTTCGATGAGGGGAGGATGAGAAATGACCAAAAAGTTGTAAGCAGCCTTCCACCCGCACCGTTTTCTTATGACACGATAAACGTGCATTGGGAGAATTAATAATATTGTGGATGCGTTTCCCCGCGCTTGGCACATGGATTGTGGCTCTAAAGCTGGAGGTTATCTCCGCACCTGTGCCGAGTCCCGAGATGAGATCATCCCAAAGGAAACCTCCAGGTGGCGGTGACTCATGAACAGGAAAAAGAACCGATCACGAGCGGATATATCAGATCGTGATCCGATGCCGATGGTAGGTCCTGACTCCTCACAGTAGCTTGAACTCATGTGGATACCCCGGGGAGGAATTAGTTCGTTCGGAGACTTTGATGTCATTTTCATACTGAGCTTGCGTTAATGCGGCTTGTTCCGCCCTCCTGATTATCATCATGATCTCACATTCTAGAGGCAACTCGAAGCTACTATGTGTAGAAGACACAAGTGATACGCGATAATCATGCTTCTGACATGTCTATTAAAATCCCCAACAACCCTGGATTCTTTGAGTAATTTAGATTTATCAATCAACACCCGTGGAGGATTGGAATAGCTAGGTAGCAGTCCGTTCATTTAGACGCGGTCCATTTTATCCCAAAGAACGCGCTTATAGAAGAGTAGATGCAGATTTCTTGGCTAGAAACCAATCTATATAATGTGGAAGACTTTGTCTGCTCCGTGGAAATTGGAATAGGATCCAGAGATGTAATTAAATATTCATGTCAGAACTTGCGGGGTCAGCAATCACGATCGCTTCCGGAGCTAAACCCTAGTCTTAGATAGGGCTAGCTGGTACTCCCGTCTCTAGTCAATCAAGAGACATATAAATCAAGAGACATATACTAACCATTCAGAATGATTAAAAGACCGACGATAGGTATAGTCGGGTGCCTGTCACAGATATTCATCATCACGCTTAGAATCGAAACAGGAGACGGCCAGGTATCGCGAGCCGGTTTTTCTCAGTCCTACTGTTTGCGCGAGATTTCGCTGACGTTGTGGATATCATCACTTCCTTCGCATTCAAAGCTGTCTTTCTTGTTTGGGGGAGTGTGAGAATGACAACGCTTGTAAGATGGGAAAAGATGCTCTCCTTCCCCGAGTCAAGAGACTGATGATTTTAGCTTGCTTCAAATCCGTCGCATACATTGAAACCATTTCTGAAATCTTTTTTAAAACTGGCAGACATTGTCCATTCTCGCAAGATTAATACAGAGTGTATCGCAACTCTTCCACGCTGCGAAGATCTCTGTATGATTGGGTTAATGGAAATGGCGCACCTGTGCTTTAGGTAGTATTCAGGAAAGAGTTGAGTTTAGTCTCCGATCAGTATTGCATATGGTATTAATCAAGGCACAGTTGGCTCGGGTAAAACTATCCTGACGTTGGTCTTCCTACAGAATAATGGAAATGGTGAAGACACTGATGATGCTGACAGGGAGAGTGTAATTGATAATATCTTGACCGAGAAATGTACCTCCGATACTTTTGTTTCGTTCTTTTTTGTCGAATTTCATAGCTAGCAATCATTCCTGTCGGCTACGACTTGAAGTCGATCATGAAGCAAGCACTCAGCCAGGCTGGAGTTTCAGAGGACGAGATAGCTTCGCTTGAGTACACGCAGAAACAATTGGAATCGCGGCCTCAGAACCTCATCGACTTCCTTCGGACGATTGTCAAACGATTTGAGAGACTCTACATCATTATCGACGGGCTGGATGAGTGTGAAAATCCAGATCGTGACGAGCTTCTTGAGGCCAGGGCTCTCTTTACTTGTGATAACCGAGTCAAACGTTCTGATTTTTCTTGCCAGAAGCATCCCTAATATGCTTCCTGATTAAATTGCACTGCTAACCGCGATGACTGACGAGAAAGCCTTAGGCTTGCTGCTAAACATGGCTTTAAGTTCTATGGCTCTGGAGAGCCTTGTGGATCAGGCCAACCACGAATTGCACGCAACAACCAGACAGCGAGATATGCCGATTTGTGAGCTACTTACTGCACCCGGTCTAGTAACGAGGCCCCTGCTCGTAGACTGTGTACCTTATTTTTAGGTGGATTTTGATGGCAGGGATCCCTTGGATGCGCAAACACAGAAGCTTTGCGGATTAAAGAGCCATTTGTTTCCTGCGGCAAGGTTCAGGATCTGCGATCTGAAACTTAGAAACTAGAGGATATTCCTTGATGCTCATGAACTGAGAGTATGAACACTCAGAGTGTGTATTGTACGATATGATGAGACGATGTGTTCTTGCCTTTTTTATCTTGGAGCCTGGAGGTGACTATCATCAAGCTATAATTAGCTTGATTCTCCTATATTGCGACCACAGTGGCACAGAGTGGCCCCCTGGGTGGAGGGCGTCTTCCGGTAGTGTGTTACAAAACGTCGACAAAATCTAGCTAATTCTAATCTTAAAACGATTGCCTATGACTCTATTGTAGTGATTCCTACAGTTGTTTTTTTCTATACACTATCGACCCCCCGCATTCCGTCTAAACTCCCACGAATTCTTAGAGTGTCAGCTCATTCTGGACCCACACGACTGAGCACGGGAAATCTCTTCCCACCCCTGACCACGCGTTGTCCTCGCGCAGAGTGCAGAACTCAGGAAGTATCGATTTGCTCCGTTCATTTTTCATCTCTGTCCTTTCTGATCAACACCACTCTTTCAAAAATTCAGTGACTCCGATGGAATAGCGTGTTTCCGAAGCTCCCGCACACCGTCGTGAGTCTGCACCAACAACCCGCAGTCGGGATCCAAATGATGCTAATAATGCCCATCAACTAGTCGCCCAGCATGGATCCCGCTACATACGTGGATCCTGAGCTTACCATCGCAGATCACCTGGTACTTGAAACACTCGTTGACAGACCAGCCTCAAATGGTGATTGCCCTGTCCCCCAAGCTTATTGGCAGGTGACAGCCCACTAACAACAAACAAGGGGAGACAGGCACATCATCATCACAACAAAAGCCCAGTGATGAAGATGTCATCCAAAAGCTCGAGGATATGAATGATGCATCGCATCCGGACTTCGATCCTACCATCTTCCAATTCTGGGATACCGCGGTGCTCCGGGCAAAGCTGCCTGCGGCTCTTCAGCGCTATTTCCTGCAGCCCTACCAGAAATGGGCGCAGGGAGTTGTGCGCTTCCCAACTGATGTTGTCATGTTGACACATCTCTTGCTGTATTTCACTACCATCGTGCCCAGTGCGATCTTCTTGTATTATCGTTTCTCCTGGGTCCATGGCGTCCTGCACTGGGTGATGCAGCTATGGTACTGTGGAGCATTCACCTTGATGAAACACCAACATATCCACATGAACGGTGTTCTTGCTCCGCGGTACTGGTTGTTCGATACGCTTTTCCCCTACCTATTGGATCCCATGCTCGGACACACGTGGAACTCCTATTACTACCACCATATCAAGCACCACCACGTCGAGGGAAATGGCGAGCAGGACCTCAGCACGACCATGTTCTACGATCGCGATAGTGGCTGGGACTTTGCCTGTTACGTTGGCCGGTTCTTTTTCTTCATCTGGCTCGAGCTTCCGCTCTACTTCTTCAGGAAGGGCCAGTTCAAATATGCCTGCCGGGCCGCATTCTGGGAACTCGGCAACTATGTCGCTATCTACCTGCTCTACAACTATGTCAATGCCCGGGCGACCGTGTTCGTGCTTATTCTCCCTCTCACGGTCATGCGCTGTGGTCTCATGGTGGGAAACTGGGGCCAGCACGCTTTCGTGGACCCCATTGATCCTGACTCGGACTACCGCTCGAGTATCACATTGATTGATGTTCCGGTAAGCTTTTCTGTCTTTATTCACAAAAATGACCTTTGCTAATGAAAATTTAGAGCAATCGATACTCCTTCAACGATGGGTACCACACGTCTCACCACTTGAACCCTCGTCGCCACTGGAGAGATCACCCTGTCGCATTCGTCAAAGGCAAAGACCGCTATGCAGGGGAAAGGGCCTTGGTTTTCCGAAACATCGACTACATCTTCATCACCGTGTACTTGTTACGCAAAGACTATACCCACCTGGCGAAGTGCCTTATCCCGATGGGTGACCAGGTCAACATGACTCTGGAGCAACGAGCAGACATGCTGCGTAGCCGGACTCGGCGGTTCCCGCATCCTGACACCAAGAAACATCGCTGAAATGCGGTACAAAAACCCCTCGACTTAAAGCTCTCAAGTGGGCCTTCTGCTTAACCAGATTCATTGATAGACTGTATCAATTAGATTCCATAATTCATATGAGAATTCGTCTCAGTAGATAGAACGTCTATGGAAATCGTATCTTCCAACAATCAATGTTTCAAACACACTTCAGACACGAGATGTGTTCTTTACAAATCAGCGTGATCTAAGCCTCTCGAGCCATCCGCGGAGCCTTCTCCTCCCGTGAGCATGTCTTTTCTGCGCCTGTGAAAGCCCGGAGCTTATCGGGCGTCTTCTCACTTTGCGAGTCAATTCCTCCAGCTCCTTCGCATCCCACAAAGTGATGGTGAGTCTTCTGACTTGCGTGGCATGCAAAAAGAAGTCTTTTGGATCCACGAGCCCGTTCTTGCAGAGATATCGCAAAATACTAAGCACAGTCACGGCACCATACAAATCAAGCCCGCTTAATACCATGGAGTCAGGGGCCGAGTCTCCACCAGAAGACGAATCATGTCCATAGGGTTGCTGGTCACCGCTATCGCAGATCCTGCTGCATAATGTTAATCCCCAACAAAGAGTCGGTGTCGTCGTCGTGTCCCGTAGTTGGACTCTTGTAGATCTTGCGCGACTTGGAGAAGAGTGTGCCCGAAAAGTCGATGAACTGGTATACTGCCGTGGCCAGAGACAGTGAAGTGACGGATCTAGCACCATCCTTACAAGTAGTTCTGCAAAATCACGCTATGTAAGATACTTCCTTTACCTGACCTAGGTGAATAAGGAAAAGAAAAGATAGAAGGACAAAAAAATGGACGCCTGCTCCAAAATCAAGCCCCGACATGTAACCTCATCTAGAACGTCATATGCTTTTCAAATATTTCCATAATCGCCGTAGCTCTACCAGATACGGCCTTGCACTCATCAGTAAGATCAGTATCCTGCGAAGCCTCCTGGAAGCGCCGCTTCCAGAACTGCCACCTTTCAAGCGAAAGGCCAGCCGTGCCGTTGTAGAGACTA
>JAXQJV010000315.1:0-23383 GCA_037042255.1 Penicillium sp. PG106-07D
GCGGGACCCTGTGTGATCTCCGTCGGCCAGGACGCGGTCGGATCGAAGGAGCCGAGGATCGTCCGGTCCGAGCACGATGTTATGTTGCGGGGCGCGTCCATGAAGCTTAGCTCTGTGGAGACGGAACCCAGGGGGGGCGAGTAGGGTTGGAGTGTGCCTTGGCAGTAGGTGAGGACATGGATGGAGTAGAAGTCGTGGGATGGGGAGGTGCCGGTTCCTTCAGGGGTGTAGAGCTGTAGAGGGAGGAGGGGAGTTAGTTGAGGGTTATTCGGGGTTGTAGGCTTGACGGGCTTGTTGGTGTAGATGTATTGTAGGAAGGAGTTATCAAGGTAAGTGGGTGAAGGGACGTACGGTGAGAAGATTTACGCTGTCGAGAACGTTCGTTTGTGTTCCGGCGAAGAGGCAGCATAACGTGATGATGAAGGCGATGAAGGCTGTTACGGCTGGGAAGAGGCCTTTGAGGTCGATCATGGCGGGTCAAATTGATGCTGGTACTGATGCTGAGGTTCGTAGCTAATGCTGGGTAGATATAGAGTCGAGACGTCGCGCGAGTCTCACGCTGATCACCGACCAAACTCTTCAATGCGATCAGTCGAAAAGCCTACTGAGCTATCCAGCAAAACGAGGATTAGCACGAGCACAACCAATGAACTACCCATCCAAGATTCAGAAGATTCTCACCTGAAATCAATCAATATACCCGCCGAGTTGCACTGAACCAGTCAAAATCCGAACTATGAAATCGCCAGACGATCATCTCCAACCCACGCTCCCAGCACCAAACTCTTATACCCCCCACACCGATGACACCAGACAAAACCTGGATACCACATCCAAGCCCTCATTCCCCCAGAGGGCTGTCACGCCTCGACCCAGAGCAAAGCGTGATCGTGAGATTCCCCGCGGTATGTCCCTGGGATCATCGAGCCGATGAATCCATGCCCCATATCAGTGTCATAGTGCATACGCGACTTGACATGCAGATAAGGAACCCTTCAGACGCTGTGAGTGGGCAAGACGAGAGGTGTGTGGAGCATTTAGTTGTCTCCCGCCTGCGTGTGGAATGTTGGCTGTCCCAGCCTTGGGTGTTGCATGCCGGACGGAGGCGGTTGGGGGAGCGTTGGCGAGGGTTGGTGATGTGGATTGGGGAGGAGCATTTAGGGATCATTTCAATGCTTTGTCCTCATCAATCTTCGTCGCGCTTTTAAAGGCTTGGTTCAGGTTGTAGTTGGTGTAGAATGGTCATGGTGCGGTGGTTCTTGTTGTGCTCGGCCGTTAGGAAGGGGTTACTTGGCTTGTCGTGGGCATCATGCCAGCATGAGTGTCCTCGTCCCCGTCATGACGTTGTTCATATGAAAAAAACGCTCACTGTACGATTGCAAATCGATTGCCATTAATGAAGTATTGGATTGAAATGGATTATCTGTATAGCGAGCTGAGTGCTAAGAAGATCCAAAAGCGGAGAGTTGGAAGGTGCCGAGTGCGGAATGTGAACAGCAGCAACACCGCGACGCCGTAGGACACTCACAAAGAACGAGGCAGCAACGGCAACGACTCTCAACTAACTATTTAGCAATAATTACCAATCAATTGAGACAGACGATTGTACGCCCGAGCGAATGATCTTCTCGAGTCTGCCCAATGCCCGACTATTGTTCGCAGATTCTTCGGCACCCGCGGCTCACCTCGAATCTTCGACTCCCGAACTACTCCTGCGAACACTAAACGAACTTCGCGAAGCCACCATCAAGGAGTCAGTTGATCGTCGGACAACGCCTAGCGTCTCGAAGCATCCGCCCAAACATCGATGGCGCTCCCATCCGGCAGGGCAGCGTCGAGGATCAGGTCTGGACGCACAGCAGAGCCGGCGCAGCCTGCCGAAAAGGGTGTGTGCTGTGCAAGGCGTTCACAATACGAGCCACACCAATTTTGAGGCAAGATCGGGAATCTGATATCGAAAGCCCATTGCACGGGGACCATGGGGGCATGAACAGGGCGACTCGTGGACTCGTGGTGAGTCGTGACCACTGAATAGTCGTGCTGTCGCCTCGTGGCTCGTATACAGGGCAAGGATACCTATGTGTTGGCGAACCCAATGATCCATCCCGTCAGCACTTGACATAATCAGGATCAGATCGACTTCAGGATCGAGGATCAGATCCTGCAGACGCTTGTTTCAAGCAAGCCTCTCAACGGGGCACTGCCAGGCAGAATGGGAGAAACATCCCAGTCGGGCAATCTTCTAGAAGGGTTCTAGGCTGCCTGGAAAATAAAGAAATCAAGAAAAAGACGAAACTACGGCGCATGCAGGGGGGGCGTGGTGTTCCCTGCGAGGCAGAGCCAGATTGCGCACCTCCTCGACTGAGGCCATCCTTCCAGGTTAGTCTGTCATGACACAGTCTTCATTAACTAATGGATGGTCAACCGTACACGCAAATCGCAAGATCGAAGCTGGATAGGTGCAGCGATGGACTCTTGCCTGGCCGAGATGTCTGGGTATCCCGTGGGCTGTAGGTGCAACCCCCTGAAAGGAAAAATCCAAATATAAATAATGATCGCCCGCGAATCGCAATTAGCGATGGGTCCAGACTCCAGAACCAATATGCAGGCGGACCGTGTGCCTTGTGCCGGACTTGCCGGGAAGCAAGCTCTGGTGGCGCCGGCATGACGAACGGCCTTCTAGAAGGCAGCAAGGCGTATCGGGGGCGCTCCGAATGAGCCCTGCATCAGATCGTGTGTCTCACTATCGCGCGAGGGTCGGCAGGAGAGAGAGACAAGAGACAGGCTCTGGGATTCATTTCCGGAATCGGCTTACACATTGCTTCAGCCTCCCACTGACATGCTTCCGACGAGCAAGAACTGATGATCTGCCCACGTGTTGTACTATTCTTTTGCCCAGCAGTCCTGCGCCCTGCGAAGGATTGCAAATGATTGTAGGATGCCATTAGTACGGCACATCGGCAAGCAATGGCAAGCAATGGCAAGCCTTGGCCCAGATCGTGTCGATCGTGATATTGGAGGCGGCAGGGGATCTCGGCGCATGGAGCGGTTCGGGTACAGTTCCAGCCTTGCATTTCATGATGTCGTAGCATGTTAGGAGTAGCCGCATTCGAGAGGCCATGTTTTTTTGCCAAGCATCATGGACGCAACTCGGAGACTCACTCTCCACGCTCCATCCGAGTCTCGGCAGTGCAATGTTCCGTTCTCTGTGTATGGCCCCAGAAAAGCAAGAACCATCGGATGTTATCCCTCAGAAAGGAAGGCCAGCAACGAAAGCTGTAGCGTGCAGTGCGTGTTGTCGCGTGGTGCTGAGCGGGCTGGCTGCTTGACAACCCGGGAGTGTCGTTGAGCTTGGCGGGCTATGGTTGGTCATTGGCAAAATCGAGCGAACGGCAGAGGTCCAAAGAAGCGCGCACATGGGCACAGGGGGGGATTTAACTGGCCCGTGGGGGATAACAGACATCGGCGCCCCCAGATATTAGCGTGGAGTTAATTACCGTTGGTTTCCCTGAACTAGACCCGTCTGGGCTACAATGTGCGTGAGCATTGAGCACCGGCGCTCATCCCGGGGCCTCTGGGGATCAACAGCAGACTTGATGTCATGTCAGTTACAGTCACGGTGTGCCACAGATTTTACCGACACAAACGCCACGGGAGATCTGAACCGCTGTTAGCATTCCGAATGTGTCCGGCTGCATCCAATTACGCTGCCGGATTTTGAATGCTTGGCAGGAGGCCTGGGACTGTCCGATCTGCCTCGCGTTTCTGGGAAAGAGCACACGTGCTCATTTCTGTGTCGGACTGCAGGTTGAAGCGACGAGACGCTGGATGGCTAGACCGCTGCATCCGAGGCAGAGAGCTCTAGGAGTCTAGTGGCCATGAAGGTGCCACTCGGGAAACAAATCAACTTCCCCGTGACTCGATACAGTATACTCCGTATTCGTGCCCTGCTCGTGAATGATGAGCGAGGCATTCCCTCAGGGATCGGATGTTCGGGGCGTCTCCTGAGCTGAATGGTGATATCTAAGATCCTCCCTGAACGGTCACACCGAGAGGAGCCCTCACGGTGAGGACCGAGACTGTCAAACTTACCCCCTCCTCGCTGATCTGCCTAGTTCAGCAGGCGGTCAGGATTGGAAATTTGTCGAACCACCGACCGAAACCCGCCGGAACGGGGCCATTCAGTGCAGCCAGCTGGTCAGTGTGGGTCCCTGCCCAGGGGATCTCCGTCCAGCAAAAAGTGCAATGTGCCAGCACGTGCTCACTTGATTGGCTGCTGGCTCGTCCTGCAACCATCACTTTTTTCTGTCGCTGTTCTTTTCTTTTTCTTCCCCACTTCTGCTGTTTTCGTCGCCGCAACCTCTGCCCGCAGCCACTTTGGGTCAATCAGCGGTCCTCCTCTTGGCCATCGCCGCTCCGCCAGTCGCAATAAAGTCATAGACTCGCCAGCATCCCCACCCCCCAAATTCGCCCCGGCGCTGGCCCAGATGGATATGGCCCCGCCCCGTTCAAGTGGGCCATTTCTGGCCCCGGTAGACTGGCAGACTTTTTTTCTTTTTTCCCGTAGGAAAGGATGACCTCCAGTGGAGTCCGCCACTCAACTTATCAGCAACGAGCCTGCGAGCACGCCCTCTGGCCCTGCTCTCTTATTGTCTTATATTCTGATTCTCCCACCCTCTCCCAGTGATTTCGCATATAAACCTCTCGAGATCGTTGTCCTTGGCTTTAAGCCACCTGCTCTTTTGTGGTCATTACCACTGTTAACGAACTCTCCCCGTTTGATAGACTTCCTCGTCAAGGCTTGCCAATTCACGCCGGCCAACCGCCAAGCGCAACCCCCGAGGAGCCACGAGAGTCAATCGCCCACCTTTGCCTTGCCGACGACGCCAAGATGACCGATTTTGGACCACGAGCCCCCCATGGGCCTGATATGACGGGCACGCATAACCCGCTGGAGGATATGGACGCGCATGAGAAGGGTGCCTTTGATCGCTTGATCCGTCCCGATGATAGCTACAATGAGCAGGGTGTGTACTGGGCCGATATGCCTCTGGTCGAGAAGATCAAGTTTGTCGGCTCGTACGATGCCAAGGAAGCTCGCAACGAGCTTGGCAGCATCTGGTCCATGATGAAGGAGGACCCATTGTCCCCCGTTTCCTACTACTTCCGTAATATGGTTCTCCCTGGTGCTGGTCTCGGTCTGGAGGGTTATGTGCTGTTCTCTATTGGAAACATCAAGCCCCTGTTCCAGAAGGCTTTTCCCGCCTGCTGGGGCACGCACGAGATCTGTGACACGCAGTGGCTGAACGCCGTCGATTACCTCGAGATTATCGGTATCATCGTGGGTCAAATTCTGGTTGGTTTCGTTGGTGACTGGTATGTAGCCTGTTTCCGCCATTTACGCCATGACCCTCGCGAGGTCCGATTGGATTGCTCGCAAACGAGACATTGCATGCTAATTCACGCCACAGGATCGGCCGTCGCTGGGGTCTGATTCAAGATGCTACGATCATGTTCATTGGTCTGCTCATGCTTACTGCCGCCTGGGGCGTTACCCAGAACGGTTGGGTCATTTGCTACGCTTGGTCCCTGTTTTTCTACTCAGTTGGTGTTGGTACGTTTTTCCGGATGATTTCCCGCCCCATCTAGAAACAAGCGCGCGTCTAACTAGCATGCACAGGCGGTGAATACCCCATGACTGCCACATCTGGTATGGAGAACGCCGTTGGCTCTGGCAAGATCTCGACCAAGGAGGACCGTCTGCACCGTGGCCGCAAGGTCACTAGCGCTTTCTTGATGCAGGGTTGGGGTCAGTTCTTCAATCAGGTTATTCTGATCATTCTCCTGCTCTGCTTCCACCACGGTAGCGGCAACAACCCGTACTCGACTGTCTCCGTCCAGTGGACCTACCGTATCTCGTTTGCCATCCCCGCCGTGGGCACTCTGTGGCTGGTCTACTACCGTGCCTACCACATGAAGGCTGCCTCGAAGCAGCTGGTTGCTGCCAAGAAGAAGGCTTCTGTCACCGGTTACGATGTCGAGTCTCTCCGCTTGACCTTCAAGTACTTTGGCCCTCGCCTGCTCGCCACTGCTGGTGGTTGGTTCGCCAATGATGTGTTTTTCTACGGTAACAAGCTCTTCCAGAGCGACTTCATCAAGGTTATTTCTCCTGAGACTAGCTCCGTGATGCCTACCTGGCTGTGGAACTTAGTCAATGTCGGAGTTTCGCTGGTCGGTTACTATCTTGCCTCGTTCTTGATCGACAACAAGCTGTACGGCCGTAAGTGGATGCAGACCGTCGGTTTCCTGATGTGCTTCATCCTCTTCGTTGTCCCCGCATTCCACTACAAGCACTACAAGTCTGAGGCCCACATCAAGGAGTTCCAGACTATGTACTTCCTCAGCTCCTTCTTCAACCAGTTTGGTCCCAACTGTGTCAGTTTCCTGGTTGCTGCGGAAGTCTTCCCCACCCCTATCCGTGCGACTGCCCACGGTATCTCCGCCGCCGCGGGTAAGGCCGGTGCCCTCCTGGCTTCCGTCCTTTACAACTATATCGACACTCAGACCAAGTTCTATGTCGTCCCATGGTTCGGATTGGCCGGTGTCTTCCTGACTCTGGCCTTCCTGCCGGATACTACTGGTCTCGACCTGAAGGAGCAGGAGCGCCGCTGGCAGTGCCTCCGTGAGGGTCGTGAGGAGGACTACCACGGTCCTGCCGTCCACCCCAAGCACCTGTCCTGGTACGAGCGCTTTGTCCTGCGCAAGGACCGCTTTTACGACGCCGAGCTGGACTACCAGCAGAAGGTTCAGGAGTACCGTGCTGAGTGGGAGGCTCTCATGGCCCAACGTCTCGCTGAGAAGGAGAAGAGCGATGAGCTCTTCGACACTGACGAGACTCTCCTCGAGGGACACGTTCACACCTACTTCCACCGCACTAGCCCCATGTTCAAGGGCATGGAGGAGTCCGCCACCAACAAGCAGGACACCTTCCGCCTGCCCCCTGCTGCCGAGTCTGGCTCCGAGGAGACCTCGGTCAACGAGAAGCCCACCGAGCAGCAGTAACTTGCATTTTGATGTTATGGTTCTCTGGTTTGGCTTTTGAGAAGCTCAGAACCTAGATTATAAAGTCTTCTTTTATTTTTTGCTCATATAGGATTTGCTTGGGGGCCCATTTTGCCTTTTTTTTTCACCCCCTGTTTTTGGATATCCCTCTTTGGCTGCGTTGCTTTTGGGACATTGCATCAGTTGCATGAGCTGCATTATACAGGCCTGTTTTTGCCTGTCTGTAATTAGACTTTGATACCTTGCTTACATACCCTTGGAATGATTATGGCTTGCATGGCTTTTGAATTTGTTTCTATTGTAGCATGTCCAAAGAGTCGCTGCTACGGAACTGGTCATATCGATCTACGTGAGTTTTACCCCTACATATTCAAGAATACGCCAACGAAGGCAACTTATTGGTTCAGTATCCTGTTTGCCTTCACAGGTCCACTCTGTGTTCGGTACTGAAACATCGTGCTGTGCTCGTAATCATATCAATGACTTTTCAAGGTTAGCACGCAGCGTAATAAGCGGGTCGTAGATATCAGATCCGCAAATACCTCAGACGGCAGGTATGACGATTCGTATATGTGGAGTATAGACCTATCTTTCGAACATGGAAACGAATACGACTTCAGTTTAGGGATATAATTTCATCGAGATGGCAGCAACCTGTGGATGTGTAACTCATTCACCTTATTCGGTCCGGTAGTTACTGACTACTCGCTCATCATGAGGGCGGCACGCTATCTGCTTTCTCTCGGCTTTCTCGCAAACTCCAGTGCGGCGAGAGCGTTGACTTGCAAATGTCTGAGTATTCTACCCAATGCACACACATTACCATACAGAGAAACAATTCTAACGAGCAACATCGAATCAGACCGCCAACGACCCCTGCTGGCCATCCTCCTCCGACTGGACCTCCCTCAACACTAACACAAAATCTCACCCCTAGAATGGCGTTTCCAACCCCTCAATATCCAGCACAATGACCATCAGCAAAACATCGGGGATAGTTCGGCTGTCCAGAGTGCATACTAAGTATGTCGTATAGGCGAATACCTATGAGCCAGGTTGGCAGTGGTCGTTCTGGGGACGTAATTACGCTCGTCTCCATGGGATTAAGAGACGCGTTGACCGGCGTGATCTGCTGTGGTGTTAATCACTGTGTGGGTAATGAGTTGTGGGTAGAAGAGAAGAGTGGGACGCTTTGCCGAGTTTACTGATTGTCTGTTGTATGTAGAATTGGTTGTATAGTAGAAATACGAGACTAATGTTGAGATAGCTCAAAGAAGAAAACAGAAGCGATTCAGTATTTCGACGCGAAGAGTGAATTATTCTATAGATCTTTCTACATTTGTCGAGCCTTCAAGAGGCCCGGAATATTCAATACCCGCTCAAATGTGACACCCTAGACGCTGCCATCTCCTGAGCTACGAGCATAAGGCTTCGTATTGGCAAAACACTCAGTCTCCTGCTCCACAGGTATCGCACCATCCATGATATAAGCCCTTGCCAATCGATCTGTACAATCCGACCGGTCCCATCTAGAAGTATGCCCATAGGCATGGAGAACAATCAACCGGGCATTCCGACCCATCTCGGTCAAAAGCCTTCTCCCGTTCCGCAACGGAGTCGCAGGGTCATACGTAGAGGCAATCAGAAGAGCCGGAGTCTTGAGAGTGTGGTTGAGATCACCGCGATATACCTCCGACGGACGGAACCAATAGGTATTATAGTGTCGACAAGGCAGGACTGCGAAGAAGCGCGAATTGCCTGCCATCCAGCTCTGGGTGGTCATGTTGGCCCATAGTTCGTCCCACCAATCGAGACCGTCTGGGATGGGCGCGTCGTAGGAGTCGGAGCAGACTACGAGAAGTTCGAGCTCGCTGGATGAGGGGGTGTTGGGGTAGGAAGGTGTCAAAGAATGGTCGCTCCAGGAGAGGTCGAGCATGGTTGCTGCCAGTGTTGCGTTCCCTCCTTCTAGCTCAGAGAGCAATCGTGCGATATCCGGCCACATCGCTGGTCTGTACATAGCCGGGTAAAGTACGTTTTCCACGAGCGCGGAGTACGTGATCAGGGATGGACCACCTAATTCCGTGTACGCGGATTGAGGGCGGACCTGGAGCGACGTGAGGAGTCGGGCCATACGCTCTTCCAGCTGCTCGAGTGTAACGGGGCCGTCCTGACCAGCCGTAGGCTTTGCCAATGCACACGCCTCCGGGCCAGCAATGATACACTCGCCCAAGAACCCATCGCGCCAAGCATCCGTCGCATTGTCAAGAGACGTCCACCCAAACCCACCCAGAAGCCGATGATCCTTGACGTACTCCGTCCCATCAAGGATCAAACGGCCCGCTCGGTCGGGGAACATATTGACATACGTCTGACCAATGCCTGTCCCGTAGCTGAGAAAGTACCCGGTGACTTCCTCTTCGCCAAGAGCCTTCCGGATCTCGTCGAGATCGCGAGCGACAGATGCCGTGCTGACGAACCGGCCGAAGTCGCCCAGTCGTTGCTGGCAGGCGTAGAACGTGGCATTGTTCATAGCGTCCATCATTTCCAATTGCGCGCGCGGAGCCTCTTCCCGGTAGCGGAGTGAGAGAAGGGACCAGCGGTCCCGGTGCGCATCTTGAGGGTAGCATGCTGCAGAGGGGAGGGAGATGTTGACTCCGCGTGGATCCCAGCCGAGGACGTCGAGTTGGCCATCGCTGAAGCGGTTGGTCATTTCCTCTGCGGTCTCCCATACATAAGACGTTCCGCTGTTGCCTGGGCCGCCCGGCTCGATGATGAGGGTGCGTCTACTCTTGTAGCCGTTGAGCCCGCTAGAGTCGTCGGTAGCATTCTCGTTTTTCAAAGGCAGGCCCGCGACTTGGAATTTAGTCACTGCAATACGGACAATACGAGTGTCCGAATGGTTGTGATAATCAAGCGGGAGATCTAAATATCCACACAAGTAAATGCCTTGGCCGTTGCTTCCCCAGCTCCAATGGCTGGGATCGGGGTCGAAAAGAGCGGCCCAAGACTGCTGAGGGGACGGATCGTCGAGCGGCGGCGGACGACTCGCATTCGTGCAAGGTAGAAAGTGGAATCGATCGTTCTCTTGCGGGAATGATCCATACGGAAGACCTTGTGTCTGCAGTTGGTCGTCATACTTGATTTGAATGTGTCTGTTTGGAAACCCCCAAAGGTTCGCCCGGGTGGGCAACCCAAGGAACCCAGCCAGACCGACGATCCCCAGCCCTGCTACCGACCAGATAACCGTCCTCCAGGGCCATTCTCGACGTCGGGAATTGGAATTCGGGGGTCGTTTCTCCATTTCTGAGTATTTTGAGGTGTTAGCCATGGACAATTGAAGTTGTTGCTGTCCCTGAACAATTCATGAACAGGTGTGCCATTGAGGTTACATGAGAGGCGCAAGGCTGCGCGCCATCTTGCAACGATCAGGCGCTAGAGGTAACATCGTTCAAGATTGTGCCATATTCAAAAACTGCCAAATATTCCCAGGTAAAATCATGCCTTAAATTCTGGCCGCAAGAAAGATATTTGCCTAGAAGTTTAGACTGCCCATCCGCACGTTATCCTTCGAGTAAACACACTTCCAGACGAAAGCCTCCAAAAGCATCGGCTCTTGTGGGTCAGTCAACAAGGTAGGCGGTATCTTTAGCGGTGACAGTAAAGAACGGACATATCGTGATGCCCCGCTACTAGTTTCCTTTTCCATAACTTCCAACATTGCTTGAAATGGAATCTGAAAATTGACAGTGGAGGTGGAAGAATGAAGCTTTTCGCTTTTGGCTCCAATGGCTCCGGCCAGTTAGCCCTCGGCCACACAGAAGATGTCTCAACCCCAACACAATGCCTCTTTGACCAGACCCGAGCCACAGACGATGCAATCGTCCAAATCGCTGCTGGTGGAAATCATACCCTTCTTCTGACAAAGAGCGGGCATGTATATGCGGCTGGATGCAACTCCGATGGCCGATGCGGCCCGGTCACATCTGATTCGGAGGACAACTTGCTCAGCTTCAGACGGGTTGTTTTAGTTGATACTGTCACGGGGTCGCCCATTGATACATTCAAGTGCGTGTCTGCAACTTGGGAGGGGAGCATCATGGTTGCTAGTGTGCGGAAACCAGTCAAT
Source organism: Penicillium sp. PG106-07D (assembly GCA_037042255.1). NCBI lineage: Eukaryota > Fungi > Ascomycota > Eurotiomycetes > Eurotiales > Aspergillaceae > Penicillium > Penicillium sp. PG106-07D. The sequence continues at coordinate 11,189 of JAXQJV010000315.1, forward strand.
CCGGATGAACATGAGGATAAATTGTTTGTTCTGGGGTCAAGTCCAAAAGGCGAATTGGGCCTGCAGCTGCAGTCTACTTCAACGCCCGGTGACATTCTCGTTAAACCCGGGACCTCTATTCCGAACTTCCCACCACAAGGTACGAGCGTCATTGCTCTGGCTAGTGGAATGGGCCATAGCATCGCTGTCTTGTCAAATGGCGATGTTTATGGCTGGGGCGGTTCGCGAAAGGGTCAATTAGGCCAGACTCTCAAAGAGCAGAAGATCGTCTTGGCTCCTGCCAAGATCGGAGGAATTCCATTCGCGGCACAAAGTGCAACCTGTGGGCGAGAGTTTAGCGTTGTGTGTGGAGATCGTGGGAGAGGCGAGTTTGTGGTCCTTGGGGACACGGCCAATCGATGGGGGTTGTTAAATGTCCCAGCATCTCTACGGGATACGGGTGAGGGTGGCTATGGTGGGGCCGCGGGATTCTCATACATTGGAGCCAGCTGGCATGGTATCTATATACATGCTGAGTCCCAAAATTCTTCCGCTCGGCCCACTTCTGCTCCTCTTATCGCCTGGGGTCGCAATGATCGCGGTCAACTGCCGCCCGACAACTTGCCATCTCTCGTCAAAGTTGCCGTTGGAAGCGAGCATGTTCTTGTGTTGATGCGTGATGGCGCGGTGGCTGCTTTTGGTTGGGGCGAGCATGGAAATTGCGGACTGAATACTGATGAGCGAGGAAATGTTGCAGGGCGGTACAACTTGATCCCATTGGACGCTTTGCAAGCTGAAGGTGTGAGAGTCGTCGGCCTTGGTGCTGGGTGTGCGACGAGCTGGATTGTTGCGGAGTGAGCAGAGGTACCTTCATGGTCATTGGAGATACAAAGCACAACTCGTGTCTTTGGTGACATGAGGATGAGATCAAATATGCCTCATGAAGCACCTCAGTCGAACAAGCCAAATCCACGGACCTGCCAATTGTCAGCCACAATGGACAGAAGAATCAACTCATAGCGAGGACATACCTGCGAGATCCGCTGCGTCGGCGGTATCCCCATCTCGTCCTTCGCTTCCTGGTTAGCTTTGCTACTCTTCCTCGAGAAATCAGGCTCTTCATCCCTGAGCGTGCCCTCAAAGGCATCCGCTCGCCCACTCGCATCCCAGCCCAGAATATCTTGAGGCTCCTCTTCATCCTCATTCATCTCGTCCCACTGGCGATCATCATCGGCCGGCACAAAAAGACTGTCATACTCCATTGAAAGCGCCGATGCACTCGGCCTGTCACTCTCCGTTGACCGCGACAGGTGCTCCTGCGTTGATGTCCCGTTCAATGGCTTGATCGACCGCGCCCGTGGTGGTGGTGGTGGGGCCATCCGTGCATTCTGAGTGGCTTCACGAGGTGTTTCATTTCGCTGTACGGAGATTGGCGCGCCGGGCGTTTGCCGCTGTGAGAGCTCCCGGATAACCGCACGCGAAGAGGTCGGTGCACCCTCACCCTCGACCTCGCCGCGGGTCATGATGGTGAATTCGGCGGAAACTCCCTCGAATTCGTATGCTAGCTGGAGCGGTTTGCAAGGGCGGGTATAGCGGGCTGTCATGGTTGCATTGGCTGTCTCGGCGTGGGCAACAGCGGCTTTGAAGTCTTTTAGATTAACGGCGACGTGCATATTATCCTCGACGTCGAAGTTCTCAAAGTCGCGTTTGTCAGTGGCGACAGAAGTATGCACCGGATATTTGAGAACCTCTGAGTTCAGTCAGCATTTCCAAAGAAGTTCAATCATAGTTAGATGTCTGACTGAGACTCGAGGATACCTTTTCCGTCCATAATCTTTGTCGTAAAACTGGTAAACACTGCTTTGCCAGAGTCAGAGTACAGATCGAGCTGCTCTGCAGACGGGCTAAAATGCTCAATGAGCTGCTTGAGAAATCGTGGATCTGCAGTCCACTGATTGCTGGCTCTGCTCCTGTCAAATACAGCGTGTTGGATTGAGGCGGGCTCGTAGGTAAGCTTGTATGATTTGATCACACCTAGGGAAACTGGTGAGACCCTGAATGGTAAGTCAAGGAGGAATTCATTGTGACTGACCCAGTCCGCAAATCATCTTGACCGTCAACCGACACTCTGTCTGCTGTGGATCTTCGTGAAGCTCCATCTCGCAGCGCTCAACTGCAGTATCCTTATTCCGGTCAACTCTTCCACGGAAGATCGATAAAAGCGCCTAAAAAGAAGCTCAGAATACATTTCAAATGCCAAAGTAGATAATACTCACCTTGACGAGGATTTGACAATAGAATCGGTCCCCTCCATTACCGGCAACACTTTGCCGCACTGTAAATGAGTACGCCTCGAAAAATACCTCCCTCTCACACGTAAAGGAGGCAAAAGCCGTCTTTGTGGAATTCAGCGCACTCAGTCGAAGCTAAATTGAGCAAGATTAGCCAAATCGTCTATGGCATTGATTTGAGAGCCCGGTTATTACCAGATCATGCTCTGCTTCGATGGCGACTGTGTCACTGAATTTGGAGAGGCATATGAGCACATCGTGAAGCCGTACCAGAGCCGGCGGGGCCAGCGAAAGGGAAATGGTCGTCATTGCCCCGCCAGATTTGAGAAGCGATCTCAAGACGGCTGGCGAATTAATGACGGAGATACCTGTACTGAGAGGTCGTCCTTGGATGGTGAGGCGCGTGCTGAGCGACGCGCGAGACTCGGATTACATAAGCATCTCCATTTCACCCTTTTGGGAAGGACGTCCCTCCAGACTTTAAATTCATATGCCATTCTCATCTTGCCATTCCATTTTACAGTACTAAACCCCTCGCCAATCTTCCTCAATGAGTAGAGCCGAGCATAGCTTATGTCCCCCAATCTAATTAGGGAATCACTAGGAACAGAACAGCTTCAGTCATGTTGCTCAAATGTGGCTCAATCATGTTCTTACTTTAACAGCAAGATAGGGCCCACATAAGACATTCCATGAAATTCATCATTTGAGAAATCAGGGCCTCGCTAGAGTGACTGTTTTTGATAATACATCAATCGACCCCAGTTCTCCTCGACATGAAAACGCACTACACTTTGAGTATTTTCACTAAGGCATTGATGTGTAGCCTGCTGCTATAGACTCTATCTCTCCCCGGTATTGATTTTGAGACACCTAGAAGAACGCAGTGGCATCCACATCGTTTTCTCCAAGGTCGCTCAGGTTCCAATTGGTCTCCACAGTCTTCAACAGGCTATAGTGATCATATGCGGTGTTGTCGGTGGTACCAACTTGTGCGCTGGAGACCGCACCGCCCAAAAGGACAGCGTAAACTTGGTTCGTCCCGATGGTCAAGCCCTCGTCAAAGGTAAGGATGATCAACGTACGATCAGTGTTGAAGTTCTTATTGGAGAGAAGTGGAGTCAAGAAGTTACGAGACCACTTTCCAGCTGCGGCGAGCGAACTATCGTGGCCGTCGTTGGCTGCAAGTCATATTTGAATTAGTCCATGTCCCAAGAACCTCGACAAGAAAAGGAAAATGCACATACTCATGTTGGGGGTGATAAACATCCATTGAGGCAGCTTGTTGTTGTTCAGGTCTTCATAGAACATAGTGAAGTTTTTCGATTTAGCAAGACGGTCGGTATTTGACGTCACCGAGTTGTAGCTCATAAGAGGACTTGCAAACAGTTTGTTAGTGGTTCTGTGCTCTTGCACAATTTGGTGTTGGGGGATATACTTATGCTTGCGCACGTAGTCGTTCGCACCAGTTTTCTGGTTAGGATAATTCGCCTCGAAGCCAGAATAGGGCATATCTTCTTGATATAGACTCCAGCTGACGCCAGCGTTCTCGAGGAGGTCGACGATTGTCTTGGTGCTCGAAGAGATATAGTGCGTACTATCGTCAGCGATTCCGAAGGTATTACCACCAACAGCGGCCACATAGTTAGGCTGCGATCCTGCGTGAGCCAGAGGGATAATCCACAAAATTGGGGTCATAGGCCTTACTTGAGAGGGATGGGTGATAGCAAAATAATTTGTGAGTGTGATGCCTAGAGACGCGAGATAGGCAAGGTTGGCTGAACTCCAGGTTAGCAACATGCGCTATTTTCGAAACTCATGGCGTGGGTCACTCACTATCCTCGATAGCCGCACTGTAGTCCTCATTCTCTAGCCAGATCTGAACAAAGCGATCGAAGGTTAAACCGGCGACACTCGATGTCGGGGATAGGGTCAGCGCGGTAGCAGCCGCCTTGGCTACGGCAGCCGTGCCAGTAGAAGTATATTGCGACTGGGCGTGAACCCCCGATGCCAGCGCGAAAAGCGCGGCAGTCCTCGAAAAGATCATAGTAGTAAGGGTGATAATAGTAGGTTTAGAATAATAAGATGGAGCTGGCAGATAGAGGTAATCTAGTCTTTGGCTACATTTCCCCACTATATATACTCGACCAACCTGATAGCATACACGTGCTATAATCTGTCTTTCGTCACTTCTCGTTGTGGTTAGCTAACGAAGATCCATGCAAGCGAGGTAGCATCGTCGTAGTATGAAACTCCAACCGTGTCATATTCTGGCGATCGACCACGTGTAGCGGCAGAGTCTAGCACTAAACCACCCTAAGGACTCGCTTGCATAACACCACTTTCTTCCGGCACAAAGTATTCTATACACTGACGAACGAATGAAGGGATAGTTTTGTCTACATAATAATTGAGCTATGCCAAGAAGTCCATCTCTATATCCAATGATGTAGACGGTTAAACTGCCCGGAAGTAAAATTTGGCAATCGTGTAGGTACTTTGCCATCGCACAGGTTCCTGTCGACAGGGCTTCTCGTAGCATGGCGGGGATATGGATCTGCAAGATGCTAAGCGCTTTTGGTCTCTTGAGTATTTGGATTGTGTTGCAACATCGGAACTAGCTCCCGCACTTACTCTCAAATCGTACGGCGACTAGTGCACACGTGTGCCAAGGACTTGTGCTTTTGGTCTTCTTCACATTGTCAGACTAATGATTGCCTTACACACTGTGGATCTATATCTTCCTATGGGCTCTATATTTTCTAGCCTACTGCAAACTATTTCCTAGTCCTTAGTATCCTTCCAGAAGGAAGAGATACCTCCGATGGTTGTTCAAGTAAGAGCCAATAGCACTCACTCAGCGCCGTCGAATCAGTCACTGAGTTTGACTGGGCGCTATCACTAAATTAGCGGCAGCTCATAAATAAAAGCCCCACTGGAGAGGATCTACCTACTCCACAGATTCCAACGATCTTATGAAACTTCGGTTTGATCTTTCCCTAATCTTGCTGATCTAGATAAGATCTAGGGGCGAGCGAATGATGATTTTTGATGATTTTTTTTTGGACAGGGAGATCACATTACTTGGAGGAGGACCCGCAGTCCTTTTGTATTCAAGTCTCTGTTGGAGCATAAAAGTCTGGACGCGCTTTGAGATTTGCAAGAACGGAGTCTTGTTGTGAAGCTAGAAAACATGTACCATTCCGACTCCAGTCTATCGGTGGAGTAGTCTTGACATTTGAAAACTTTATGCATGAGGCCAGGGTACCAGATTAAGCTACATGATGTGCCACTTGCCGATTGCTCACTGAATGCTGTCCCAACACACTTCGCTACTTATCAACAACCGTCTGGTTTTCTTCTTTGGTTGATACAGTTGGTGCTACCGGCACATCGGCACAGTCGACTTGAATAATCTGATGCTCGATTTTCACATCCTTGATCGAAATGACCAGCGCGGTAAGTTGATTCCCGTATAGACATGCTGAATCAAGTCCGATTGTATATTTGCCCAACTGCAAACGGCGCTTTGCATCATGGCCGAATACCACAGTAGTGCGGGATGCGAGCTGGTCTTGCCACCGATCCCATTCTGCAGCCCAGCCTTCATCGCCAAACGACTCGTCAGGCACAAAGCGATCTTCCTCATCTGATTTGCGGATGAGGCTTCTCATATGTAGCACAGCATGGGGGTCCTGCTCCTCAAGCGGAGTACCGGGAACGAGGCCAGCATGCGCGACGACTAGACTGCTGCCTAGGGAGGACGGTATATTCTCAGGTAGCTGGATGCGCAAAATCAACGGTAGCGCGGCAAGCCATTCGAGCTGATGCGCCGAAAGTTTCGATGCCGTACTAGATGTTGTTGCGCCATGTCGCATAGTAATGCCAGTTGTATCAGATCCGGTCTTGTCGGAGCCTTCAGAAGGGTCAGTATCACCAGGCGGGTCGGTTGCTAGATCCTCTGGTTTGACCATGGCACCAGTCATGCTCTTGATCTGATTTGAATCACCACTCTTGGCAGCCAACTCGGCCGCCGCATCGAGGACCGCATTGTCGTGATTGCCTCTCACTGCGCTGGCGCCTAGCTTGATCGCTAAGTCAACAACACCCGAGCTATCGGGCCCCTTGTTGGTAATGTCACCCGCCAGAATCAGATGATCTCCGTTCTCTCTGTCAAAACCAACTTTTTCGAGGAGTTTCTCTAGAGACTTTCTCATTCCATGAACGTCGCCCACAATGACCAAGCGTCGACCGGCGAGGTCATTTTTTGAAGATGAGAATGGACGTTGTGAGATGAAATCGACCGGTAAATCTGCGATGAATGTTTTGATTGGAAATACTTCGCTGGGGGATTTTTTCGTGGTCATCGTTACACCACCACATGTGGGAGCCTGAATTTGTTTTTGCAGTTATTGCACTTCAGGCCGCGGAGGAAAACCGGCTTATCCACATTGCGGGACCTAGCATTGCCATTACGTAATTTCTGATCGCGTTTTTGGTTGGCTGGATTCTAGCAAGCATCCTAAATCAGCCTGACCAGACATTGTTGGGTTGGAAGTTGTAGTAATCTCGCTTGTTACTGGCTATTCATGTTTATTGTTCTCATGACATGGCTGTCCATGTCTTGAGATCGAAGAGCTCTTCGAAGCTCTTGAGAGGGCCATTGAAGAAGATTATCAGCATGAATTCTTAGTACCTGACCTGACTCTTGTCTAGTTCCACTTTTCGCTTTAGGAAAATCACTGGTTAATGAGAGTGGTGGCTCTGCAGATATACTCTCTTGCTAATGGAGGCAGCGCGGAACACTATGAAACGGATCCAGAAACCCACTGCGAATACCCAGTTAGACCTCACCAGCCATCAAGTGCGTCCCGGCTTGACCAGGCAAATCTTGTTGTTTTGGTTTCAATTGAAGCACTGCCGACATTCCAAATGCCACACAAATAGACACGGCAACGATCTCCTCCAGAACATCCATGCAAAGATAGATGGTCGGGTCACCTTCCAGGATTGTGAAGCGCGAATCTTCGGTGAAATCGCCGATCGCTGAGTATATCAGGCGGATCAACAGGAATGGCCATGAAAAGATTATAGCATAAAACAACTTCTTTTGGAAGATGCTGAGCCTCGACCGAAGCTGGGTGAAAAGCCAGCTCGTAATTGCAATATCAATGACAAAGACAGCCAAGAAAACTGCCATGGCCGCCTTGACGATGCCATTTGCGTGAAAGGAGCTCGAGTTGTCATCGGTAATACTGATCCCTGCAATACCGAGGATGAGGCCGATAAAACAGGCGAGGGCGACTGCGGAAAGAAACTTGGGTTGCATTCTCTGTTCCGTGTCACTGTTAAAAATAACCGTATGTTAATCCATTGTTATCAGAACCTCTGGGGTATGGTACACGTAGATCAACTCACATTTGCCGTAAAAGTCCAATGTAGACTAGCATCAGCGGCGCAATGCCAATGAGCTCGCATACAGCCTCGGCAATATAAATGTTTTGCGTTTGGTTTTCAATTGTTAACAATGTGCAAATGCTTCCGATTATTCGAATGAGGCAGAGCGATATGACGAATCGCCATGTCTTGCCCGCAGCCTTCCAGCCAGTGCGCTTCCAGATGATGACTGCGCTGACGAGCAGAACGGGAAATGTGATCAGCTGGAGAATTGCAATGCCGTCTCGATATGTCACGGTTCCCATATTTACTTTTCTGGCGATCAAGAGGGATAGTAAGATGAGATCAAGGGGGGAGGAGAAGGTCGAGAAGTACTCCTGGTAAAGGTGTTGTATTGAAGGGCAGATCTTGTACTTTGAACATCTCAAAACATGGGCTTTCGCTGCCTTTTATATTGCTAAAGGTCTCTAAATTCATCATATCTTCTAAACACAAGCTTTCTTTCCAAGGAGCTCAATGCCGCAGGTTCGTCGACACCTCGAACGTTAATTGGTAGAGCATCTCAGATACCCAAATAGGACTAGCGTAGTGTCTTTATACAGTGGGCCTCCCGCATCGCCACTTCTCCAGCTCAAGGAGGCTGCGCATGGCTCTCCCGTCAACTTGGGTAAATCCACGCAGATCATTCCTGGCTGGCTGGCCAGGAACAGCCAATCTGAAGATGGTGTCAGTGTTGGGTTGGGTCTGCGAGTGGCCCCCAAGCCCCCTGATGGACTGACGTGGCTGGCAGTTTGGGGGCCAACTGAAGCGTTCAACGCCAGGGGGCCACTAGAGGACAAGCCACTTGCGGCTGAGCTCAGAATAAGCACCCACCGCTGACGATTCTCCCTTCTCAGGTTGCTCAACAAGAAGTGAGAGCTATGTCCCCACACAAAACGCTTCGCGCAAGGACATCCAGGAGTTGTGGAAACTGCCGGGCTATCAAGAGACGCGTGAGTCTTCACGATTCCTTCGCTTCGCATCTTCCTCAGTTTTCGACGTCCGTGCTGATATATTCGCCCCTCCCACTTACAGTGCGATCAACAGCGTCCTCATTGTGGACAATGTGTCCGAATGCGTGAAACATGCCCTGGGTACCGAGATGAATGGGATCTTGTCTTCCGGGACCAAACCGACCAGACGATCAGACGCACTAAGGAGAAAAGGGCAAACAGCGCGATAGTCGTTGGGACTAACGCCACGCCGCCAGCTCATGGGCCGAGCCCCAGTCCTGACGAAATAGGAACCAACTATTTTCTCCACAACTTTGTCATCGGAAGCCAGTCTACTGCACGTGGGTATCTGAACTATATCCCATCAGTTTATGTGGACGATAGCGAACACCCAACGCTAGAGGCTAGCATGGCAGCCGTAGGCCTTGTGGCGTTGGCTAATGCAACTCGGCGGCAGGAGTTGACCATTCTCGCCCGCGCCAAGTACTCAGAGGCGATACACAACATTAACATGGCGCTAGTATCACCATCCGCGTCTATCAAAGACAGCACTTTGATGTCTGTGGTATTACTGGGGCTGTTTGAGCAAGTCTCCGGGTTTGAGGCGTGGGTTCGGCATGTTGAAGGCGCTGCCGCTCTAGTCGTCGCTCGGGGCAAAGATCAATTCTCTAGCCCAGTCGCAATCCGGATATTCAGTCAAGTACGCGCTGATCTGGTGATTGCCAGTCTCCATGGCACCAAACCAATCTCGGGAGATATTCTTGAGCTACAGAAAGAGGCAGCCAAGCACACAGACACCACAAGTGCGTTCTGGCAATTGGGCGTATTAGGCACTCGATGTGCCAATCTTCTGTTTGCGCTAAGAGAAGATACTGGAGAAAGGTCTTTAGCTGACTACCTGGAGGAAGCCACTTCGATTGAACACGACTTTCAGCGCACAGTTGGGAAGCTTGCCATAGAAGAGCCATATACAACCACCCAGGAGCTCTGTGGAGACCCAAACATCATTCTCAATGGTCGAGTCGACCGATATCAAGACATCTGGGCGATTAGGGTCTGGAACAACAGCCGAAACCTGCAGATGATTCTCTGCGAAATAACTTCTTACCTTCTCAACGAATTCCTTGGCAAGGATCTTTCACCGGCCACGCAGAGGAATATGAATGATAGGCTTCAAGAGACGCTGCAGAGCTTGTCAAAGCTCGGAAACGACTTTCTTGCCACTATTCCCCAGGCTATGGAGTTTGCATCTTCGCCATCTGATGATCTCCCTTCTGTCGATCTCTCCTTTCGCGGTAATGTCTCGGGTGGTCATATGCTTACTTGGGGCCTCTACATGGTAGGGAAGTGTGCGGCGACAACTACTGAGACTCGAAGGTGGATCATTCGACGCCTTCAAAGCATTGGTCGCAACACGGGTACCTCAATCGCGCTGCAGCTGGCGGAGAACATAATCAAGATAGATCAACTGGCTGTCTGAGTATCATTCTCCCGTGCTCGCAGCCCTGGTGTGGATCAATTTGGGTGCCATCAAACAACTAAAAAGTCACCTCATCACCAAAACTCAGACTTGGATTGAGCAAGCCTATATATGACTGGACTTTCATCCCTCGGCCCTACTAGACTTAGATTCCTTGGCACTGCTTGAGACAGGGGTTAATTTGCGAGGGGTGTTGCATTATTTTCATCCGGCTATGACCCAAGGTGGGCTTCAACGGCTAGATAGTGGCGGCAAGGTTATCTGTACGTGGGAAATCCACGTTACCTGCCAGGGAAGATCTTGACATCGAAGAATAAACTCATTCTACTCTTTGACAGTCTGAATACATGACATCATTCGACTAAGCCTCACACCTCTGGCACACACTGATTGGCTTAAGCGGCACATCCGGCCAAATCGGGTTAAATTGATCTTCGGGCACATTTGTCTTGGCAGTGCCAGTGTCGCTATCGGGCAATTCAAGGCTGTTCATCCCACGTTTTGCAGTTCAATGAGACGTCTCATTTCATCCGTCTATCGCACCTGCATGATGTGACTCCACTTCTGTGGCAGGGCTGAATCTGAACCTGAGTTCAAGACGCCAAGCCATCTCAGACTCCACAGGGCAAACGCCCGAGGTTGAAAGATCAGCAGCCAGCTCATAGCCTCATACTCTGGAATTATCACAGCGGTACGTAGGTCCAAATTTGGCTAAACTTTTGGCATATTGGTCCAGCTGCTCTTAGGGATGATGGCGACTGCAATTCATATATGACGGTGCTTGGTTCTCGAGTTTCGAATTCACTTCCATCTTCATCTCCTCCCAATTCCACGTTCCTCAATCACTTCAACACAAAATGGATCAAACACTTGCAACCCCCCTTCCTCACGAAGCATCTTCCCAATCCTGCACCTTGGCGGTAGATTTCACATGGCGCAAGCTCAAGACCCTCATCACGGACGCCAACGAAGCAAATCCAACCTCTCTATACACCGTCGATTGCAACATCTTGACCAACAATCTGACATTCAAGTCACCTCAGAATGGCCGCATCATCGGCACTGGCTCGGCCCATACCGTCAGCATCAGTCCAGACTACCAACTCCATGGCGTCAAAGCCACTCTCAAGGCCCAGAGTCGACTACACACAATCTATAGCCACATGTCGACCAATTTCTCCGACACAGGAGCCCCGGTTAAAATGACATGGACGAGTCAGAGCGGCTTCAAGACATGGGACTTTATCTGTGTCGATGAGAAGCAAGAGCCCGTGGCGAAGTTCTCGGCCAATATATGGGCTGTGAAGAAACTGGGGAAGATTGAGATGCTGGGACCCAAGGCGCTGGATGATGCTGCTCGTGATGAAATTGTGGTTGTTGGGTTTACGTTGTACTACTGTATGGTTATTCGGGTGAATAACCCTCTCAATCTGTTCGGGTCGGCACTTCTCTCCAAAGATAAGCCAGAGAAGGTGGGCAAGATTGGGGAAGCGGATAAGGTTGAGGCTCTTTCGGTTGAGGAGAGACATGCAAATATCACTGGGTAGTTATTTTTTTGCGGATTCCGTCGATTTTATGAAGTGCATAGATATACCTGCCCTTCTGTGGATTTATTAGTTTCTTTCTATTTTCAGCGCAAGATCTTAGATATCTACATCAGAGTTTCCATTCAACCAGCCTACCAACCCTCACATATATTCCTGGATTGTATAAACTCAACAATCTGTTCCCATGAGCTTGGAACTTCCTAGTCAGCCACAATCCCATTTGGGCTTGATCAAATACTCTTATCAGCATAGGTATACAACTTTCACCGACCCGTCTCTCATAGTACATTACGTAAGCGCTCTATTTTAGTTCAAGTTCGGAACCGAGTCAGCCACACAAACTCCACTCCATCCACACAGCTTCATCTATCCAAAAATCTCTTCAGTCTTCAACCAGCCCTGCCGGGCTAGCTCAATCGGTAGAGCGTGAGACTCTTAATCTCAAGGTTGCGGGTTCGACCCCCGCGTTCGGCTATTCCTACAGATAACCTGAGATCCTTTCTTTTTTG
>JAXQJV010000316.1:0-23409 GCA_037042255.1 Penicillium sp. PG106-07D
CATCGGCCTGGCCTTTAACTCTGAGGTGGATATGTTGGAAAATGTCGACAGCCGCCGCATCGCAATCCCGTTGGGGGATTTGCGCTGGGAGCGAGAAGGTCAAGGCAAAGACTCCAAGGGCCGCTCCCGGAAGGCATTGACCCCTGAACAAATAGCCATTCGGCGAACGGCCCTTCTCACCGTGGTCCAAATGATCGAGGGCATGGAACCCATGCTCATGGAGGCCAGCGGTAAGGGTCGCGACGAGTGGGACCGATGGTGGGCAGCAATGACCACCGACTTTTTTCAAAAAGGAGGTCTCGCCAGCGGCGAGTGTCTCGAAGTTAGTGCCTGGTGGGGCCAAAAGCGATAGACACCCCATCCTAGCCAGGTCCGTGGAGTCAGTTCCGGTGTTTTTGGTGGGCGCATAAGAACAGTGATCATTGAGTGCGCTTCATATATATTGGTGATACCCCCGAATCTTTTCTTTTTCTACTTCTTGATGTTGTCTTTCTTTCGATTCCTCCCGGGCGACTTTCCATCCGGGTCTTTTCTCTTCTATTATGTATTTGCGGGTGTTTCGTGTGCAGAGTGCTGATGCTGGAGGGACCATGGCAACTTCAGCTTCAACTACTCTCATACCGCTTCTTGAGTGTACGGTACCGCTTCAAGTAGTACCTGTAGTTCTCATTTTTTTTTCTGGTTAGTGTCCATGTGCAAAATCGTGTCGAGGGAGGGAAATGTGTGGTCGCATGATGCTATGATGTATGACAATGTGTGAAACTTAGGGAAGTGCATCCAGCCGAGTGCTGCTCGCGGAGCATATATAGAAGATATAAATGACATACGACCCTCGACGAATGATCTTGGCCAGCTTCTCGAAGAGGAGTGTCTTGTGTGATGTAGATGTGCGAAACTCGTGTTGGAACGGGGGTTGTGGTTTCAGGCAAAGGGTCTTTCTCTTACAGCGCTTCGACCTCTAACATAAAGTTAGAAACCAGTTATGCGAGTCTAATTGATACGTAAAGGCCAGATAACTCACCTTTCTTCACGAACTCAGCTCGAGCGATTCCCTTTCGAATCTGATCCTCGTCCGTAAGATGCGCTTGACCCGCAAAGGCACGATGGAGTCGGTCCCTAAAGTACTGGTAGCCCAGAGGATACTCGCGGCCTAGCCACAGCAATTCTGCAATTCTCGCGGCACCATTAGTACGGGTGGTGATCTTGCAGGGGCTTGTGATGGCTGCGCGTTGTACCTTTGTAGACGTTGATGACCTGCCGGCGCAGCTCGCTGTTGATCATTGTCGGCGCATGTACTTTAAGCGCTGAGAGAATCTTGCTGTTATGAAGTAAGAACCACCGGAATATGGGCCGGGTTTGAAGGTAGTTGTTTTGTGTACAGAGGTTGGGATGGAGTTGAGGGTTATCGGTGACGTCGGACAGTGCGGAGAGCTCGGCCCGCTGTTTGTTGGCTGTACTTCAGAGCTTAGATCAGCACCTAGGTTGAGGACACTGGGCAGCCAGGGAATGTTCAATGAATAGCTGGGTAGCGCTATTATGCTGCGCGACTGCCGCATTACCGATTTCGCAATCTATAGTTTCGTTAGAATAAAGAGTGAGACACACAAGACAATTTCTAGCGGCTCTGAGCACGTCACGGCTACTTGCGGGGGTTCAGGCCGAGCCTCTGGCTCAAGCTTCGGGAATGCGCCTGGCTCACGAATCTCCAATACAACTCCTCTCTTCAAACCATCCGCCATGATACCCCGATCTGCCTTCCTGAGGCCACTGGCTGGCTCAATCAGTTGCATCAATCCATCCTCCCCTCGCTTCCTATCCACGACCGTCCCTGTACTGAATGCTCGTACCTCGGCCCCGGACAACCCCCCGACACAACCCCATCGAATCGATCCGCGATGGCTCACCATGATGAAGCGACGAATCGGAAAATGCATAATGTTCGGTCTCAAGCCAGCCCAGATTGATGAGGCAGGCCAGATCCTCCAGCAATTGGCTCGGGATTGGCGCGAATTGATCGCAGGGAGTGAGGGATTCTTGACGGATGAGAAGAGACGGAGCTTGTATCGGCATAACGTGGTGTGGGGAGAGATGGTAGGAGCCCATGAGCATAATGAATTTGCTCTGGTATGGGAACTGAGAGTGCGTGGCTAATGCACCTCTGTTCAGGATGTTATGGGTCACGTCAACAATGTCACCTACGTTCGATACGCCGAATCCGCTCGAGTAAATTGGACACGCAATATCGGCCTACACATCGACCCCGCAAACAAGGAAAAATGGACCAACCTACTCAGCTCAAAGGGAATTGGCCTGATCCTACGAAGCATCAAAGTTGACTACAAATTTGTGCGTTGCGACTGAGAGTCCTCTCACTCAATCTACCAATACTGATCCATTCACCGCAGCCCATGACATGGCCAGACAAGATTACCATTTACCAGAAGCTAGTCCATGACCCATCAGCAGCTTCGTCCTCTCAATCCGCATTCCAACTCCAAGTGATGATTCTGTCAGAAGCCCGCCAGCGCCCGGCGGCTCGTTGCCACGAGGACATTGTCACGTATGACTATAAGAAGAATCGCAAGACCCCGGAACTGCCGCCATTCATCTTTGAACAGTTCAAGTCTATTTGGGAGCTACAAGAGAAGGCGAAGAAAGAGTGGCAAGAGCGTATCTTGGAGATTGAAAATCGCGTGCGCACGCTCGAGGTTGAAAGTTGGGACCGTGCAGATGCGGTGGAGGATACAGGGTCGGCGTGAAGAGATAATTTAACCCTTTTTGGACATATATAGAGTATATATGTATACCAATTGTGCTCCCTTCATGATCTGTAGTGAGCCCAGAAATGGTGGGCACGGTCTGCTTTATGATACTCAAACTTGCTGTCACAGCTTGGAACCTCGTTGGTTCATTCCGAGACAGTGTACTTGAAATTATCAACTAAGGACTTATCAATCTCCATGATGGACCATATTTGCCTCTAATGCAATGTGTTCAGGGATGGCCCCAATTGTACCCCACGTGCTTACCCCGCATTGGGTCCATCGGTTATATGGCATGGCCTTTGGGCCTCTTGGCTCTCCGCATCCCACTAGAGTCGCCTACTCGGTACTTACCTCGGAAGGAGGCGGGCTACAATGAGTTCTTAATTGTGTACCTGACAGACCTCGGTGTCTCTTCTCATCTTTGTACATCTCCATGCCGCCCCGTGCAAGCTTCAGGTTCATATATATCCGGGGCTATTAGTGGCTTTCAAACGAAAAGCTGGTGATCATCCACGCTTCTGTTGACTATGACACAACCAACAACCTCGACTTTGGCGGGCGAAACACGCACCAAGCGTTTGGCGAGCTGGGCCGCGAAGCTCAGATTCAGTGACCTTCCAGAAGATGTTATCGAGAAAACCAAGGACTTCTTCGTAGACTGGCTTGGGTGTACTATTGCGGGCAGTCATCATCCAGCGGTCTCGGCCATCGCAAGATTTGCAAAGCACATGGGCCCCTCCACTGGCAGGAGTGAACTGGTCGATGGCTCTTTGGCGTGGACCACGAGCCCGGCCTTCGCTAGTCTGATTAATGGAGCATCATCTCATGTTGTGGAGCAAGATGATCTTCATAACCGGAGTATTATGCATCCTGTGAGTCTAATCCAGCTGATCGAGCCTCCCGTTCGCAAAGCTAGGTAGACTTGTTGAAAAGCTAACTGGCGCACAGGCAACTGTGATTTATCCAGCCGCCCTTGCTGTAGCGCAAGATGTAGGTGCCACTGGGCAGGAATTCATCACAGCTTGTGTCGTCGGCTATGAAGTTGGTTGTAGAGTCGGGGAATTTCTGGGCAAAAGTCACTACGAGGTATGGTCATCAGCAGCACATGCTTGGAGAACGTTGACTGAATGAGGTCCTATATAGCGTTTCCATTCCACCGCAACTGGTGGAGTCATTGGAGTGGCAGCTGCTACAGCACACCTTCTGAAACTCAACGAGGCTCAGACATTATCTGCCATCGGAACGGCGGGCACTCAGGCAGCAGGTCTTTGGCAGTTCTTGATGGACGCAACACACTCCAAGCAGGTACATACCGGCAAAGCCTGTTTTGACGGAATCTTCGCTGCATACACCTCTCGTGACGGGCTTCTTGGCACCAAAGACATTCTGGAGGGACCGCGAGCAATGGGAGTCGCCTTGGTTCCGGGCACGACAAATCCCAAGGCGATTGATCAAAATCTCGGTACCGACTATGAAGTGCTCCGGTCTAGCTTCAAATGGCACGCTTCTTGTCGGCATACCCATCCTAGCGCCGATGCCCTGCTGAAGCTCATGCAGAAAAATGGTGTCGCTTTTGAGGATATCGAGTCTGTAACCGCTCGCACTTACCAGGCTGCTATCAATGTACTGGGCATGACTGGGAGGGGAGAAACAGTACATCAGAGCAAATTCTCAATGGGATTTGTTCTCGCCGTTATCGCCAAGAAGGGCCAGGCTATGATCACTGACTTTACGGAGAAGGACCTGGAGGATTCTTCGCTACGGGAGTTTCAGCAACGTGTGAAGATGGAGTTAGATCCGGAGATAGACCGAGCGTTCCCTGAGAAGTGGCAGGGAACTGTGATTGTGACAACAAAAGATGGGAAGACATTCACTGAGTCGGTTGAGTTTGCGAAGGGAGATCCGGAGCTCCCCTTGACAAGGTATGTGGATTTTCGATCGCTGCTTGATTTGTCTGGGCTAACATTGGATCCAAAGGGACGAAATCGAGAGAAAAGCGCATACTCTCGCTGCTTATGGTGGATTTAACGACACCGAAAAGGTGAACCAATTGATCGAAAGAGCTTGGGTTTTAGAAAAGGAGAGCAATATGAACGGATTTGTTTTCAGCGCAAGTTCATAACTGTCTGTTTCATTTCTGTCATTCCGCAAAAACTTTTGACTACTGAAAGAGTCCACATTTGGATATTCATAGCCGATTTCTCTGGACCTCGAATCCATGTTTGGAAATAATGTCTCTTGCTTCCTCGCGCAACGTATTCCAGTAGGTAGATTGAAGACAAGGTATTGTCGGCATACTCACGATCGGGCACCTGTCCAACAGCAGTGGCTCGTGCACGAATTTAATGACCTTGTTGCCAGAGAATTATAGCTAGATTTCAGAATTATAGCTACCTAGTTTTCAACTGATGTATGACAGCTCTAGGCTGGGACTTGCGCTCATCGGATACGGGCAGGTAAGGTTACCCGGCGCTGGGTCTTGCTCTTCAGATATATCATAGAAGTGGAAGCTGTTGAAGCCCACGTAGAGAATGTTACTGAATTGTCATGGAAGTCATAACCACCAATCTGACTGGAAGGAAAGAAATAAATGGAGATAAGTTCCATAGATCATTCGTTGGATGTTTATTGTAAATGACAGCCTTAGTTTGACTGGAATGGCTTAGAAACTTACTCAAATACGCGGACAACCTTAGGATGCTGAGCCACTACTGCAGAGATGGATCTATGTCTCTGCAGGATATTGTTCGCTGGCCGATTCCAGGTCAGAATGTTCTGCCTTATCTCTAAATCTCTACGATATCACGGTGGCTTTTTGTAAAGCATTGAGTGCTACGGCTAATATGCGGTAAGACCTGTTGTTAATAAGCTGGTCTAGCGTCGTCTAGATCGTCTAGATCTATCTAGCCCTAGGTGAAGACGTGAATAGTTGGAGATGCACTCAATTCGTCCCTAACTTTCAAGTACCTCCGACTGTACCTAGATAGATATCACGAATCATGCAAATTACTTGGGGCTGACCTATCCCGAGTAAGGCTCTCAACTGAATGTATGTTATCATTTGAATGCATAGGGAAGTCTCAATCGGACAAGGTTGGTCTGGGCTCTGCATGTAGAAATTTTCTCAAACATGAAGCGCATACCACAATGCAGGTCATCGGGTATACATAGAACGACAAATATTTTTAGCTTAGAAGCCTCCGACCCACCGTACCGGTCATTTTGCATTCTGAAACCAAATTTTGAACTGGGTCGTTTGCCACCGAGAAGATTTAACTTCAAAGTCCATAACAATTCGGTCAAAAAGGGGTTAGCTAGTCCGTAGATTACTGGATAACTACGAACGGTTTACAATGTCAATCACCGAGGCTAAGCCGACGCGAGGAGGAGGTAGTTACATGGACAGCTTGTCCACGCATAATTGGATAAACTCACCGCCAACTTCCTTCAAATCTGCAACAGAAACGTTTCTGTCGCCCTGCAGTGGAATGTAGCCAGGAGACAACGCAACAGCGAAGCTCCGTAGATGAGATTTTCTTTTCCTTTGGGCTTTTCTCCATCCATCCAGTATTCACCAGTTGTTCTAGCGGAAACTCCGAGTATACATATTCAAGGCTGTTCAGTCCCAGCGAAAATCGCCCTCGGAGACCTTACCAAACAGGGTCGGAGGGTCAAAAGGGACCGGAACGAGTAGGACGAGCGAGATCAGCGCCATAACCTTGTCGAACCGTTTATCGCGTCCAAGCAAGGATCCGGCCTACTACTGTTCAGGATTGGTCGCGACCGAGGCAAGTATACGACAAAATTACTTAAGGGAAAGTTTCGCGAAAAGCACGAATCATGATAAAGCCACTATGTTACTCCTGCACCCAGTGAGGCTAGTAAGCTGGCCATGGTTGTTGATCCTTACTAATTTCGTGGCTGATCTACGACGAAACCTTACGATGCCAAGCAGCCAAGTCGACTTAGCATTTGTTGACTGAAGAAAAGAGGAGGGGTTGCTGGGTCAATCGGCCTGGAGAGATCTGCCTGCAAATTGTCAGATGCATCTCTGCTCACCCAGAGTATCGTTCTTGGGTTGGTGCTGTGACTATCCATCGCTTGGAGGACTGCGTTGCTCTACATAGAAATCGAGCAACAGGCTGCAATGCTGTATCAGGGGTGGCGGATCGCATGTTGGCCATTGCTCAGCGGAGCCTCTCTCCAGGGTACGAGATAGCCGAGCATGTGAAGAAACTGGCCATATCCCCACGAAACATGACAAGGGCAAGCGGTTTCGCACAGAGTACTCCGTAAAAAGGTACAAACGGCTAGGGCGGCAGGGCCTCCTGGCATGTTTGCGTGATTCTCTGCAGCTCCGCTCATCAGCGAGGCATTCTCTCCCCAATCGGGTACTGCAACCTGGAGGACTCATGTCGCCATGCATGGCCCAAGGCTGGTACCCCGCAGAAGGCGGCATAGGGAAACGGTTTGATCGATGAGTTGACTTGTTCCAAAATCATAAATGTCGATCGTAAATCGTATCTAGATAGGGTCCACCACTGAGTCAGGAAGGGTTTGGTGCGTAGCTTATCGGAGTTGGGGGGAGGGGCGGTTGAGCATGTATATTTGCATTCCGGTATAGCACGGGACGAAGTCCGACCCTGTCATTATATTTTGGACAGTGCCTACGAACTCTAAGACGAATGTGTACTCCCTCTAGGCCGTATTGTTTTACTCGTTGAGGATTGGGCGAGATGTTGTCGCTATCCGAAAGAGTGCAGCAACCAGGTGACTTGGAGACGAACGGGGAAATTCCATAGCGGCAGAGATCGACGAGGAGCCGTTGCGTACTGCTGGTTAGCCTGGTTGGTTCCATGTTTTTGATTCGAGATTAGATAAGCCAGAAGAGTGCATTAGTTATCAGCATACCTAAATCGATTTCAAATCTGAAAATATTAAAAAGGCATTCATCTGCTAGCAGAGGGTCGCATTGCCAGTCTCCAATATTTAGAACGAGGCCATACACACACGTACGGCTTTCCAATACCAAACGATACTGCAGCAAAATCGGGCGGCGCTACCTCCAAAGCGGCCGGTACCGCCTGCCCAGAAGAGGGCCAGCCTGGATGATCGACGGCGGCGTTACAATACCATACGGCAAGTCGGATTCTGCTCGGCCAGCCTGAGAGTCCGGGCCGTACTGCCCAGGCTGTTCCACCGTGACTTTTCCTTCTTCCCCTTCTCGTATTACCACCTCGTCTGTCGAACTTCTCTTTTTTCCTTCCTTTCCCTCCCGACTATCCCCCCTCACCAAATCCAACCCCCCGGTCCCTCTCATCGACATTCCTTTTGGACGATATCTGGGGTCAAATTCATTTTCTATCATCGCCCCTCTCCCCTCCTTCTTCGCCCCTTCCAGCCTGGTCCCAGTCCTTGGCCTCATCCCGCCAAGCTGACTCGGACCTGGATTTCGGGCTCCCTCGTCCATGCCACGCTCATCCGCTGCGGGCAGGAAGAATCAGAGCAATCGACATGACAATGGCCTCGTCGGTCCCGGCAAGAAAGTAACCAAGCAAAAGTCCAGTGGCCATTTGAACGGCTCGCCCGGCAACGGCAACGCTACCGGCTCAGGCGCCTCCGCAAGTGTTGACATTTCCTCGTCTCGTTCCGCCAGTGATTCTGCTATCAACTCTTCGATAACTGCGGGTAAAGGTGGGGACGGGATTCAGGTTGATGGCAATGGGCATGGACTGGTGAACGGACATAGAAAGGGCGTGGATATGGCGTGCGGCGAAGCCAATGGCGCCACGCCGCACCACGGCGGCGTGGCTGCTTCAGCCTCTCGCAATGGCATTCCAAAACGATCGGGTTCCGGCACCTCAGTCAATCCGCTTCAACTCGCGTCCACAATCCTCAAGTCGTGTCCCATCTACGATACGATTGCCATTTTGATCTTTCTGCTCCAGCTTCCTCCGATGGTTCTCACTTGCGTTCAATTCCTGTTCGCGTCATTGACGTTCATGCCTCCTAGCGGCGGCGCCGCCGGTTCCCTGTCGTCGAACTTCGACATATTCCAGGGTCCGGCTGGTACGCCTTCTATGGGCACTATGATCGCCATGGACGGGTTCTGCCTGCTGTTCTGGGGCCTCTTTATGTGGACGTGGGCACAAAACTTTGCTATTGATCTTGCTCACGTTCAAGTCGCCATCACGTTGGGCGGCGGAGGCTCCGGGAAAAACGGTGGAGTCAACACTCTTTGCGTCGGGATTGTTCTGCTTCTTCACATTGTTCGCAGCAAAGGCATACAAGAATTTGTAACGGGGCATCTTGTATCTGCCAAACTCATCAGCCCCGATCTTCTCTCCCAGTACTCGAATATACTTCCCGCCGAATTCCGTCGAACCGAGTCGCAAACCTCGCCGAGCTGGTTACGGAGTCTTCTCGCTGTCCACATCTTAGCACAAGCTGGGACAGCCATGGCGAGAAGGGCAATGGCAAAGAACCGATCACCAGCACCCTCGCGGACCGGCAAGCGTGGAGATACAGAAGCGTCGGCAGGTTCGCAGGGCCAAGCTGATTCTGCTCTGGAGTCTGCTGCTAGTCTTTCGTCGTCGTTCGTGGGGCCGGATGGTCAATTGGTCAAGGATGGCAAAGATCGTCTTACTTCGGCCAAGAAACGCCGAAGGCAAGCCAACCAAGTTCGAAGTCGACAACCATTCTGGGCAGCTCTTGCCAGTACAAAAGTTACAGTCATGCGTGAATACGAACATTCTCGTGTTTTATCGAAAACTGCACGTGGGTTGACTGAGGCCGACCTGCAGGGTGTCTCTCTCGATGAAGGATTGGTGTGGATTACGGATGTGGATAGTTCTTCGATCAAGTTTGCCGCTGGCGACCTTGCTGATGACTCTTTAACGCCAAGCACGGGTGATGTCGACCATATAGATTCGGAGGCTGAACCATTCTACGTTTGTGTCAACGGAGCTCTGTGGGCAACAGCGACGATCTGCAGGGTTACTGATTCCTCCAAGGGATCTAGTATAGTCCACTGGAAGGGTGAGATCTCTGGTCTTGCCCCTAACTGTGCTTACACCTGTTCTTTCGTGCGCAGCGATACCGATGAGGAAATCTGTGCGATGAGTGTCAAAACGCCCGTGACCACCGACGCGGAACAAGGTAAGCTTCTTTCTCGTGTCGGAAAACACAGTCTCCCGTTCGTGAATCTTACCAGTTAGCAGCTGTTTCCTCGGTTCCGACACCACCACAGCCAACTTATCGGCCCTCGTCCCCTACGACTACGTTGAAAAATTCTGTCATCAATGCTGAGGCCAAACTGAACGAAAAACGGTCTCGTTTGAAGAAGGCGAAGAACGATCACAAACTTCTCATCTCCAAAATCCGGCGGGAGCTGGACAACTACAATCATCGACTGCAAAGCGGAACTGACGAGAATCGTCAAAAGCAGCGCTCGCTCCAGCTTGAGCGAAACATTCGGCAAACAGAGGAGGCAACGGCGGTGTTGGAGGAGCAACTAGACAACATGGAAAATATTCCAGAAGAGGAAATGGAGGAGTGGACTGCGCAAAAGGCAGAATTTGACCGGGAATTGGAGCGCTTCAACCAGACCAAAGAAGAGGTTTCTGAAGCTCGCCTTGCCTCGGCCCAACAAGTGGCAGCGTTGGAGCAAGAGTTGAACGTGGTTGTGCAGAAGCGTGAGCGGCTGCAAAGCCGCCGCCTTCGCGTCAATGAGCAGTATGAGCGCATCATCTCGGCCAATGCCCAAGGGTTGAACGAAAGAGAGCGTCGCGCGGCCGAGCAATTCGCCCGGGAGCAAGACCACGCCAAAATGGAAGCCAGCTTCCACGAACAGTTTGCAAGCATTAGCCAGTCTGTACAGGACTTCCAGCTCCGTACTAGTCAACTCTGGCAGCAGGCTTCGGCGATTGAACAGTCTATCCAGCAGCAACAGCAGCAAATGCTCCTGGATTCTGGTCCTTTGACTCCCGAGGGCAATTTGCCAGGCACTAATCCCGTCATTGAAACCACAACAACCTCTGCCCCCACTGGACGAGCGCTGTTGGGCCTCACCTTCCCTGCTCTCAAGTCGAGTCCACTCCAGACTTCGTCATCGCCTGTTCATGCTTCGTCGTCGCATCCAACCAGTCCGGTGCAGGAATCCACATTCATGCCACAGTTCCCAGCTTCGCCCCTTGGCAACGCTGGCTCTTACTTTGGCACTGACCTGATCAGTCGGGATCGTTCCTTCTCCAACCGCTCCACTCGCAGCAGTCAATATGGCTCCGATTTCTTTGAGTCGCACCGCCTCCCTGCTCTTCAGGTTGAATTGTCTGACATTCTTTCCGAGAAGCAGCAGCGCTTTGGATCAGATGGGAACGGTTTCCTGCACCACGGGGTCCGTCCTGTTCTGAGCCCTTTCCAGCGTGCGGCAAGTCGTGTCAGCGGAGCCGGCAGTGGCAGCGGAGGCAGCGGAAGCGGAAGCGGCAGTCCCAGATCGACGCGTGAGTAGGATGTCCCGAGGCCTTCAAATTTCACGTTGCACCAGGGATAGCTTTCCATGATCGCATGCCTTACATTGACCTCGTCGGTTGGTGCCTCGGCTCGCATGCTCCAAAGGGATTCGCCTGAGATATTTATGCCTGTGCTTTCCATTCTGTTCGGTTGGATCATCGTTCGTTAGCCCCTGAAATCCTGTCCACTCTTTACCATCCAACCATCATTCTTACCGGGTCGCATTGGAATGGTCTTTGAATGAAATTTCTCTGACCATTGCAAATCGACCAGTCCTCGCGGTCAGTCAACGAGGGTGTACAGGTCGGGTTGAAGTGAGATGAATACGCAGTTCCGTTCTTAGAGACCAAAAAGCTTGTTCTATACTATCTCGGTTACCGTACATGTTCCTCATACCTAGCGATAAATGTAAATCTTTCCAGACTCGCAAATGCGTTCTGATGCGGGTAGTATTTTCAAGTTGGAGATTGTTGTAAGCGCAAGAATGCGAAGCAGAGCAAAGTCGTGAATGAATAGTTGAGTATATATAGAGAAATCTAATCCTTTTGTACAGCCTCGGAAACGCCAGGCCAATGTATAGTATATGTACAATTCGATGCAGCCACGTAGCATTTAGCTTACATCTCACCACCCATCTTCCAGAACTTGGTGTTCGCATAGGTGAGACACAGACGATCCGGCGAATGCTCATCTGGTGATCCTCCAGAACAGCCCTGGCTGAAAAGCAGGTTTTCCGAGCCTTCGATAGCTCGCAAGACCGTGCCCAACACGATTGAGTGGTCCTGCACATCAATCTTCTCCGGATGAAGCTGGCACTCGAACACAAAAGGAAAATCCAGACGATTATCCGAGCCTAACCCTCGCCGCCTCAAAAGCGGAAGCGGCCTCTCGTCTTCTCCGCTAGAGCTCCGCGCAGCCTTCAAAGCGCTAAATTCAAATTCTCCATGTCCGCTCAACATCGATGCAAGCGTCGTGTTTCCCTTGGAAAAGTCTCGAGCGAGAGTTGCGGTTGCAGGACTCGGCGCGAGGAGATGGACGAGGAACCGGCCCGAGGCGAGGAGCGCATTTAGTGTCTCGGAGGGTCGGCGTACGTTGAAGGATATTACTGGTTCGGGCGTTAGGGTCACTGTGTTGAATGAGGAGACGGTCATTCCGCGGAAGGAAGCCCCATCTGGGGGAGCGGTAGGATCCGTGGCTGTGATGATGGCGACGGGGTAGGGGACCCGGCGCATGAGGAGGCGGACATGTTCTGATATTGAGGACACAGGAGAGGATTGAATAGGTTTCGTAGAGGGAGGTGTCTCCTGGCGTTTGTGGGAGGGCAGGTCTTCGTTTTGAGTTGCTGTTTCTTGTTTGAGAGAAGCTGCGGCGGTGGTGATATGTCGCCGTGAGCGCTGGAGGTAGTGCTGCGGGGAGTGTGGTGTCGTTAAGGATCGGATGGGAGACTTGAAGGCTTTGTTAGATGATGAGGTGCATGACAGCGGCTCTGAACATCGTCAGTTATTATCACAGCGTAATGAACCTTGTAAACAACTCGAGAATCTTACCTCCGAGGCCTTGCCGGGCCGCAAGTCGCGGAAGTAACAGCTTCATGCTGCCGGTCTCGACAAGCCGGAGCAGTCGCTCGCAATCAAAATGTTGCACAGATAGATTAATTTGCACAAACGGATTGGGTTCTTCTTGATCTAGACTCAAATCAAGTCTGCACAAGTCAGGCATGAGCTTACTTCTCGAAGCATGTTGTCCGCGAAAATCCTCGGCCGCTTACGTAACCCGCGATAATTCCATCCCAAAAGTTTCTCTGCGTCGAGGGTTTGTATACGCTCCACAACCTCCCACTCGCAACTCACCTGGCTCTACCTCGAGAGCTACGGTATCCAACTCCTTCCAGGGATAACTGTCGCGCTCGGCGCCCACCCCGCACCATGTCAATGCACACCTCTCTCCGTCGCTCCGCGGCCACGATATCCAGCTCAACATCAACCATCCTCCCCACCCGGCTGCCAGCTTCTCAAACCAAGTCCACAACGTTCATCTGCTCGCAATGCCGTCATGCCACTCTCCTCCGCCGTCCCAAGCGGCCGTACACCTTCACCCAGCTCGTCACTCTCTCCGACGGTAGCGCCTTCACCCACCGCACCACGTCTCCCGCCCCTGTCTACCGCTCCACACGCGACACTCGCAACTCACTGCTCTGGAACCCATCCAGCAGCAAGCTAATGAATGTGGAAGAGGACGAGGCCGGACGTCTGGCCGCTTTCCGTGCGCGCTTCGGTCGTAGCTGGGATGCCAATGCTCCAGTTGCCGAGTCTGCGCCAACCGGTGATGTTAAGAAGGACGCTGCGGCTAAGAAGGCCGAGCAAGAGGCTGCTCTGGCTCAGGCCAAGGCGGACCAAGAGGAGGAAGATAATCTGCTGGATTTGATTAGCTCGTTTGGCCAGGAGGAGCCTCAAGTCGGAAAGAAGAAGAAATAAATGACTGGCGAGCATCGCAGTGTTGGGTGGTGATTGAGTGATTAGAAGCGATGAGCTTACTGCCCTCGTTTCACTTGGACTGGGAGTTTGGTTTCCTTTTTTTGTCTCATTTATCTTGTACAATATACATATATTTCCTTCTTACTGTGCGTGAATGATATATTCATTGATTACCATCCTAACCCTCATAGCAGTACTTCGTTCCTACATAATTGTCCATCAAGGAACTCTTGACCAGGTCCATGAAGGCCGATCGGGCTCTCGCAATACACTCTCCTCCCGGTTTGGGGGGCCGGGGACAATTCAAGCACCAAGACCTCTTATATCTTCAAATGACCCCGAAGTCTGCACACCTCCATGCGATAGCTTCATCGGCGTAGACTATTACAGAACGGACCAAACACTGATAATTGCGCCTGCAACTCATTCTTGTGTCTTACGTGAGTGAGAAGGTATAGCTGGAACGAAGCCTTTTCCCTCTCTGTAGCCTTGAAGGATCGACTTGACCACTGGTCAAGATCTACCGGCAATTGAAGCTGTGTATTTATCTCATTGCCTTATGCTAAGTAACCCTATGCTTTTATTCTAGAATTTGCTCTTCTGGAGCTCAATAACCCTTCCCACAGGGCCATTGGACTTGCCTCTCCCTTCGAACTTTGACTTCTGTCCAAGCTGCTCTTCGGCCGTAGACTCGTCAAGTACAGCCTTGAATGCAGCCTCAACGTCATGCTCAGATAGCCATGCTGTGTCAGGACGGTTTCTCATCCGAGCTAACAGCTTTGTATCCTCTTCCTCTAACGACTTAGCTGCCGACGCCCGCTGTTCAATCTGATTATGCACAATGTGCAGTAGACGCGTCGTATGTGGCTGTCTGGTCTTAGTATACAGGCTTAGTGCCTTGTTGACACTCTCAATTGAGTGCTCCTTGCCTGCCGAGGAGTTGAACACATGCTTGAAAGCGAGACCAAGCGCAAGCGAGTCATCCAGCGCTAGAGAGCCACCGGCGGCGAAAGCACCACCATGGGCATGTGCTGCATCCCCGACAAGGGTGACTCGCGAGCCAAACACCCAAGTTGGAAGCTCATCTCCTGCAAAATTTGGATATAGGTTGGTCGAAGGAGTGTGCTGCGTGAGGGCCTTGACTGTCGGGTTCCAGTCCTGTGAATTATTAGTTCGAGCACTGTTTCGGGGAGTATCAACGAGAACATACTTTGTATCGCTCTCTGAGAAATTCCACGTTGCCTTTCGAGTCCCAAGCAATGCTTCGTTCAATTTCTTCTGCGGTGCGTGGATCATCGTAGGCGCCAACGGTTGTGTATTGTCCCTTGCCTAAAGTTCGTTAGAGTGATATGACGGTCAAATATACACGTAGTCACCACATACCAAGCCGAGATGCAAAGAAGTTATCCCGTGGGCCCCACTACGAGTCTGTCAGTACACTATTGGAACGCTCATCTTGACATAGCGAACCCAATGTATTGAGTCGAGAGGCAGGTCGGGAACCTTGCCTTCAACCAAAGATGCGTCGAAAGTTGCTCTCATAAAGATCTTTCCGCTGAATTTGAGTCGGTAGTCTGGATTGAAAGATTGTCTCACTGTCTTTACTTGAGATTAGCAATGTTCGAACAGAGTCGGACCAGTTGCAACTGACCGATCGAATACCGTCTGCTCCGATCAAGACGTGACCGTGGGCACTACTCCCATCCTCAAAATGCAAAGACACACCATCCTGTGTAGCATGTGCAATTTTGACACGCTTACCCAAGTGAATGATGTTTCGTGGCACATGCTCCAAGAGAGCAGCATGCAAATGGCCTCGGTGGAAACGCGTGGTATGATGACGAGGATTGGGAACATCCGTATGCGTGTCGACTGAGATGACTTGGTTTGTCTTCCAGTGGCTGGACCATTCTGACTAAGCATGAACCTCAAAAAGCTGGTGAGGTGATAAGCCTACCGGAAGATTTGAGGTATACCTCTCGGGCCCCGATATCCCGCCTCGTCCGAGAGAGCGTTGTGGACGCCGAGCTTCTCCAACGTTCGCATGCCCTGCCCGGATAACCAAGTTATTAGAGGTAGACCGTAGGTAGCAATGCAAAATTCAGCAAACCATACATTCGGACTGAGTGCAATACTGGCCCCAATCTCCCGAAGCTCCGAGGCCTGCTCGTATAATTGCACATCCAAATCCGACAGATGAGAGATGCGGCGCAGTGAGATTGCCGTTGCTAGCCCCGCAATACCAGCACCCGCAATCAGCACTCGAAGAGTACCGCCTTGTTCAGCCATTTAGATGTATCTCTGTTGGTAAAATCCGATGAAACCGGTAGTCAAAAAAGCAGAGTAGGTATGTTTAGATCGCATGAACACCGCTTTCGTTGAGACCAACCGACCAAACTGATCGCAACCATCGACATGAAGCACGTCAGCAATGCACCTGGGGCATAACCCCACGATGGCGATTTCAGGCGTGCTTCTGACACAGACCTACGCATCTCGGCTCTGGACCCAGATCCAGAGAATAACGCTGGGGAGTAAGATGCCAGTTCTTTCACTTTCTGGAACAAATAGTTACCTGGAAGTAGCAACTAACTAGGTGGTGGACTGGACAGAGTCGTAACCTTCCCTAACTTACCTGTAGCTTAGTCAACTGCCTTTGGCTGGAACCTCCTTAAGTTACTTGGAAGTTCCGATGGATTTCGTTAAAATTCAGGCCCCTCCAAGGCTTCGGTCATCGGCCTCATTCTCATCATCATCGCATCAAGTATTAAAACATAATGAGAAGTTTGTTTTTTAAGACTTTTGTAGTGGGAGCGCAGCGCATGTTTGCGGGAGGTCACGCAGGGTAATAAACTCGTGACGCTCTCCGCAGGCTCCGCACGCTGATGCCCTGAAACGACAAGAAAAAAAAACGGAGGAGAGAAGAAAGAGGTACGATAGAACTAAGATCTCCAGAGGCGAAGGGATCTCTCTAAGCTATGGAGCCCATCTGGCTCAAATGACCTGATGGAGACAAATCTACCAAATACCTGCGAGTTGTACCCCGACATGACCAATCAGATGCCACAATTCCGACTCTCCTTTAATTCAACCTGTTCCAGCACAATTCGGGAAAGAATGTCAGGCACTCAGTTACCCCACTACTGGCGTAGTAGACCTTCATCCTCGCAGTTGCCTGGGCGTTGGGGACCATGAAGCAGCCGCGAGAGAACCGCTCGACATTGAAAACTCAACATTCGCCGAGCGCCGCTTTTCCAGAACAGTTAGCTTCGACATTTAGATATAACACAAGTGTCAAGAAAAAGAAAAGGGAAAGGGAAAGAGCGGGAGTGTTTATTACCCATGGTACAATGGCCGTCAGTGAAGTAGCCGTTCACCCAACAATCACCAACACCACCCGGGTTTATTTGCTTGTCCCAGGTACTGCGTCATGGTTAGACTCTTGCGTTCGAGAATTCTCTTCAACTTCAGTCAACAAAGGTGTGGGTAAATATCATACCAGTTATCCTCATAGCAGTCACCTCGTTTGTAACACTGAAAGTACAAATTCTCACCCGGGCTCAAGGTGCGGACTATGTTAGCACTGAGAGACGGGCCTGACCGACAATTAACTTTCCCATCAGCATTAACTATATGACACCACTGGGCAAAGCCTGCGAAGGTTCCAAGAGGCAGGCTTAAGAGAGCAGGAAAGAAGAACTTCATATTGGCGAAAGCAACGTTCACACAATATACGAAACGAGAAGAAGAAGTCAAATGCGTAGGAAGCGAGGAAGGAATTGACAATCAGCTCATCTTTATACAGCATCGCTTATCCTTTTTGGGAACAGGTTTCACTTACGCTGAATACGAGCCTTCGACCAAATACGAGCAGGAACAAATCGTCGAACCGAACGGAGAGCTAACTAGATTCTTTCATGGAATAGACTGGCGTGCTCTGTAACAAATTCGGCCAAAATTTGATCAAACTCGGTTGTTTTTTGAAGGACAATGAAATGCACTAGGATATATACATAGACGGAGACTCCTTCTCCTCAGGGCCTACTAATTGTAGGCGGGAAGCCTAGTATTTGGCTCTGTACGGAACCCTGATTTACATTTAGGCCCTGTTCCCCTTCTTTCAGCCTCCTCGCACCCAATCTCTCGCTTGTCATGGATTAATCGGGAAGGCCAGGCCATTAAACTTTAAAACTCGTGTTTGGCTCGCTACGTAAGCCACCAAAATTTACTCCGTACAAGACTACAAGTACGCAGTAGGCCCTGCTAGTTTTGGTACGTGTTTTCAACCTCCGCTTTCCTGGTTCTCCTTTGTCATCTGTCCTGGTCGGATTACCAGGATCCGCGTCCTTGGATAGAGAGAGGCCTGTATGGAGTACGAAGCTAGCGCTCTGGTTTTCGGGGCATTGGCATGCTCTCAAATTCACAATAAGAGGAGCCATCAAGGCTAGGCCTGATAAAGGGGTTTCTCTCTTTTGTCTTCCACGTTTTCCCTTGAAAGCATCCATGTTCGTATTCGAATTGATTTACCGCAGCCATCCGTCGCCCCACCCATGCCGAAGGGAAACTCCCATGGCTCGTCACCCCCAGGAGAAGACTGTTTAATCACGTTTCTTGCTTCTTCTCGTAATCCATAATAAGCCTCAAATCCTTCCGAATGATACAGCAAAGTCTTGTGGAATCATCCCTGGCCGGTTTCTTTCACACATGGCGATTCGGCTGACCAAGCTTCGGCTTGTCAAGTACATCCTTGCCGGATTTTTAAGCTTTACCGTTACCTTGCTCATTTTATTCAACGTCACCGCAATCATCCACTTCCCGAGTGGATTTTATCCGACCTCCCTTGAAACAATACCATCCGTATCATCCACCGGCTCTACAACTGTGGAATCGCCCTTAGCCAGCGAGCGTTGCCGTCAGCTTCTGGGAGCCGATGAGGTCCTGGTGATTGTTAAGACAGGAGCAACTGCGTTGCGTGAGAGACTGCCGGTGCATTTCCAAACTACTCTACAATGTATCCAACACTATGTGATTTTCTCGGATATGGAGGAAGAATTTGAGGGCCATCACATATATGATGTGCTGTCTGGAGTCAGTGCGGAGATGAAGAATTCCGCGCCTGAGTTCCAGTTCTATCACGACTTGCACGAGAATCAGGATCGAGTGCCTGAATTCATGAGAGAGGATAAATCTGTCCAAAGAAAGGCATGGCATCTCGATAAATGGAAATTTCTCCCCATTGTGGGAAGAGCTCTGCAGGTTAAACCGGACGCAAAGTGGTTTATGTTCATCGAGGCAGACACGTTTTTGGTTTGGTCTAACCTCCTCAATTGGTTGTCACAGCTCGACTCGGGGGAACCTTACTTCTTAGGACTACCAGTGACTATGGAGGGCCAACTTTTTGCATACGGAGGGGCAGGATGGCTGCTATCACGACCAGCTATGCAGCGAATGACGGATCACATGGCTTCCGAGAATGGTGATTATGAAGATTTTACAAATAAAACCTCATTCGGGGACCTGATTCTTGGTTATGTACTAGAACAGGCTGGCATCAGACTCACTGGGGTGTGGCCTCTTATCCAACGAGAAACACCCAGCACGATGGAATATACCAAAGATATATGGTGTTATCCCGTTGTCACTTTTCACCACATCGATGCTCTTGATATAAAATCAATCTGGGATCTCGAGCAGGAATGGATAGCAGATACGCAAGCGCCTCTACTCCACTTTGACATCTTCAACCACCTTATTTACCCCCTCCTCGCTCCAAAATCCGATGACTGGGATAACTTCTCTCAAGGCAAGGAGAAATTGCTTACTTCCAACGAAGGATTTGAAGATTGCAAGCTACTCTGTGAGGAAGATGTGCAATGCATGCAGTTCCGCTTCACACCGAAGAAATGTACTTTATCCCATGCAATTACCCTTGGATGGAAAGCAGATCCGTCGATAAACACCACCTCGGGCTGGATGATGGAAAGAATCACCCAGATCAAAGCAAGGGTTCGATGCGAAGGGAACAAGTGGATATTGATAGACTAAATATGTAAATTTACCAGCACTCCGTAATACCACAGTCTTGGCAAGCCTACACTTTGGAACTAGGTAGGCTGCGGTAGTATCGAACATATCGTCAGATTTCAGAATATCGAATCCACAATTGCGAACTTGGATGTCAAATGATATATCTCTAATTCGCTAAGCAGCCCGCGGGAGAGTTTCGACTCACACGAAGGCTGTACTGAAGGGAAGAATTGGAAGTAGTGACTGGTTGATAACTTCATAATAGAAATCATGCACACAGCCCTCAACATTCGGTGCTGTTTTTTATGCCTCAATGAGTAACTACAGGCCATGCTGACCCCGTTTTGGCAAACTTGGCAATCTAATGAAGGCCCATTTGTGGAATTGGTTACAATATGTGAATAGTGGTATTTGAACAGGGGTCCTGAATCAACAAGGAGGGGAAGGAGGGAGGGCGGGAGGGCAAGGTTAAAATAGCTGGCTGAAGGCAATTATTGAGCTGTGTCTTGGAAAGACACGGAGGGTGGGGCAAAGGAAGAGGGTCCCTTAGTGAGTACAGCAATGGGATAGGATAACAAAAATTCCAGCTTGTCGGACGAGGTTGATATAAAATTGTCCTCAAGTGCCAGGGACATCATGCTTCGTCTTCAGTCGCCACTGCAGGCTCGCTAGCTGATGTCGTCGACTGAGGCGCCGGTGCGTCACCAGTCTCAGCAGCCCCAGACTCGGGCACATAATAGGGGAGGCCGTCCTCCCCAGCGTCTAGGCGCAGAAGGAAGGTTTCCCAGAGCTCGATCAACTAGGAATGGGTCAGCAACTGAATGGTCACATGGAATTATTGCGGTCAACTTACCTCCTTTTGAGCCTCAACGGCACTCTCTAGGAACGTCTCTACGCCGGACTTGAAGTCCTCCACCTTCTCCTTCTCGAACCTCTGCAACTCATTCCGCATCAAGCGGCCCATATCCTCAAACAAGAGCCTGGTTTGATGTACCTTGCGCTCCGCATCGGCAACATCGGCATTGGCCTGGTTCAGTCGATCTTGCTGAGACTTTCCCTGGCGCAAGAGCTTTTCCTGCGTGTTTTTGCGTTTCTGTAGATCCGACTCGGCAGCGTGCCAGCTGTGGAAGGCCTTTTGTCGCTGGGAAAATGCGGTCTTGACGCTACCAATCAAACGAATGTATTCATCGATTGTATTGCCAAGAGTCAAAACATCTTGCTGGGCCTGACGGTCGTAAAGTTCTTTAATTCGGAACTGGAGCTCGGATAGGCCATCCAACGGGGATGCCAATGCCGGGGAAAGCTCAACAGCAGCCAGTGCATGCAACGAGCTTGAGAAATCGCCTGCAGCCTCGGATAGGCCTTTGCGTTGCGCGACCACAGTATCCATGGACTTCAAGAGGGCCTTCAGCTGATTCTCTAGCGCGTCCAAGTAAATCTTCCGATCATGGAACCACTATGCAAGGAAGAGATGAGTGAACCGAGCCAGCAGCGCCCAAGGGGATCACTTACATCGTCATGCTCTACAAACTTGCCACCTCCACCGACCGAGATGCCGAAGCCACTGAACATACCCTTGCTTTGTCCAAGATCGGGCTCCCGGTTTTCCTTATTCTTAATGTCCACGTTAAAGGCTTCACTCTCAAGGAAGATCTTCAAGTCACCGTCATGCTGGAGAATCGGATGAGCTGCAATTTTGTTCAACATGCGCTCGAGTGCTGCTCTTCGCGACTCGACAAAGTTTGTGTCAAAGCGGCCCACGGCTTGTTTCTCAGGTGGAGGAGCAACGACCACGCCGGGATTGTTGTTGTGCAGGGAATTGTATAGCCAGAGGAAGTCACGGTACCGGCGGCTGACTGCGAACTCGGGTTGGCGATATGCTTTGGATGTCGTCTAGCGGTTTAGGTGCGATTAGCCGTGCGTTCTCCAAAACTCGTCCTTCTCCCACGCTCAAGAAACATGAATACCTTTGTCCGCACTTGATAGACAATGTGACTGCTCGTCAGGTCTCCCACTTTGTGTGGGTCTCCAACGCTAATATCAAATGTAGGCTTCGCAGCTTGCTCAACGCTCATACTTGGTTGCGTCTGACGCTTCGGTCCCTCGACATCGGCGGGAGGCTGTACAGGCGGCGGTCCTCGGAAACCCCCGCCATCTTCTTCAAGGTGTACCGAGTCGGCAAATCCAGTTGCTCCAGGGATCTGAGAGAAAGTCGAGGGCGGCTGAGGACTTCGAGCGGCAAGTGATTCCTTCTGCGGAGGGGCCGGGGCCTCCTCGATGGGAGTCGCAGTTACATCGGGCGTCGATTCTCCGAGCGGACCAAGAGGGTCGAAGGTATCGTCTACGGCTTCCAATCGTGTCGCGTGTGCGCTGATTTTCCGTGTTCCTCGTGGTGCTCGTCTTCCGGGTGTCCGGACTTCGGGGCTTCCAGCTGATGGCGCGGCCTGGGCGGGAGCTGCAAGGAGAACGCGGTGCGATTAGTGAGGGGTCCATGAGAACGAAGGTCTTCTGAGGGCAAAACACACCATGATCCTGGGTATTCTGCTTCGATGCAGTATGACTAGTCACCGACCGTGACGGCTCATCTGTTTGCTCGTTAGATCGCAGTTCAAAGAGCTGTGGTGTCATGACTGCCTACCGCCCCACGGGGAATCTCCAGTGTCAAGGTCCATTGTTGCCGAGTAAGCACAGTCAGAGGGAGTCAAGAAGTATCAAGAAATTGAACCAAACGTAATGCGCCAATTTTGTTTCTATCGACGCTCCGAGGTCGAGGGATTGGGAGGTGAGAAGCTGGAAGCTGGCAGGTGAGGTGGAGTGGAGGATGATCCGCGCCTCTTAGTCACTCACGGGATCCCCAGCAAACCCCCGGAGGTTCGAGATAGCTGACACACTTCTACCTGCCCGCCTACCAGCAGCACGACTTGACTCTTGAGGCCTTCCATCTTGCCAGTCAAATATTTAAAAAGGACTTTTGTGACACATCAGGTCCATAATAGGAAATTGATTCTTGCGATCAAACAACCATGGCTTTCAGAAGCCGTACATACGTCACATCGTCTCAATTGGAATATCCACATAACCAGCCAGTCTATAGGAAGGGGGGAACTCGATAACAGTCCTGCAGCGATTCGCCGCATTTTAAAGTGCCGGGTTTGCTGTTTATTTGACCCAAGGAAGGCCCAGCTTGTGCATCTCCACGGCCAGTTGGAACAGGTAATCCAAACTCTCGCACTGGGTCTTTGCCTTGGCAACATTGTCGCCCCAAACGTAGCTATAAAAAGGTCAGCGGATCCAACTCATTATTGATCACGGTGGAGCAATTGCGTGGTCCCTCTTACATTCCGTGTCTCCGCACCAGCACAGCGTAGGTGTCCGGGTACTTCTTCATGGCCGCCTCCAGGCCACTGGTCAGGTCCTCCTCGAAGGCGGTATTCTCAATAATGGGGATGCTGAGAGTGTCATAGTATCCCAACATTCCCTTGCCCTTGCCGCGGGGAATACCCTTGATCTGTTCGATGGTGCTGATCTCGAAGCAGGCATCGGGTCCCTTCTCTCGGTATAATTTGACATCACAGGCATTTATTGAGAGACCAAATCACAGGTATTTTTTTCTTAAAAAAAAAAGGATCACC
>JAXQJV010000317.1:0-23119 GCA_037042255.1 Penicillium sp. PG106-07D
ATCATAATGGCCACGACAGGCTTGTCCATCCCGCCTGCAACGGCCATCGCCGCCGCTCCGCCACCACGGGCCATGGCCCCCGCGTTGGTCGCCCGCCCGTCCGTAGCCCCCTCTCCAGGCCCTGGCACCCCCGGCTCCATCACCTCCAAGGAATGGGTAATTCCACCTCGTCCGAAGCCCGGTCGCAAGCCAGCGACTGATACACCACCCACGAAGCGCAAGGCTCAGAACCGAGCTGCCCAGCGAGCCTTCCGAGAGCGGCGGGCAGCGCGAGTCCAGGAGCTCGAGGAGCAAATTAAAGAGATCGAGGATGGCCACGAAGTTCGCGTCGCCGCCTTCACCGAACAGATTAGCAACCTGTCAAGAGAGGTGGAGCAGGCCCGCGAGGAGGTGAATTGGTGGCGCGACCGATGCCATTCCCTAGAGAAGGAAGTCTCCATCGAACGAAGTGCGAAAGAGGCTTTGGTCAAGGAATTCCGGTCATCCGTGCATGCCTCTAGCGGTCATCACAATACTTCGACCATCCCCGATTCAGTACCCCTACCCCCGCGTAATCGTCCGTCAACCCGAAGCTCCCGCATGGAAGACGTGGTCCCGACTAGCACCGAACAGATTACCGAGGATGCGCCGGAGAACGTACCATTGGGGTGCAACAGCTGTACTTCTACGCACTGCCAGTGTATCGAAGATGCATTCGGGATGCCCATCGATACCCACGAGTCGTCTCGTGCTAGACATCCCCCTCACGGTGTCGGAAGCCCCGTCCGTGAGATGTCGGATCCGAAGATCAAGCCTGACCCGGAGGAGATGGAAATTGATTTTACGTCTCGGTTTGCCGCCGTTCCCGTGCAGGCCAGCTCCAGCAGCAACACCAACAATCACAGCAATGTCTCTTCGCCACCCGTCGACCCCTGCGGCTTCTGCCAGGACGGTACGCCCTGCATCTGTGCTGAAATGGCAGCCCAGGAGCAGCAGCAGCAACAGCAACAGCAACAGCAACGTGGCCGGGGTAACTCTTTCGAGAACAACCGCCTCGCCCCCATCCAGTCTCTCTCTCAGTTCACTCCTCCACCTTCTGACGGTGATGTCCGCTCGGAAGTCACTCTCCCGCCAATAAGCCAAGCGACCAACTCGTGCGCCAACGGTCCCGGTACCTGCGCCCAATGTCTTGCCGATCCTCGGAGCACTCTTTTTTGCAAGACGCTGGCAGCGTCCCGGTCAGCGAGCGGGACTCCAACAGCAGGAGGATGCTGCGGTGGCAAGGGAACCGATGGAGGATGCTGCATGTCGCGGAATGCTCCCACCACCTCGGCCACGCGTAACAACTCCTCCATGCCTGCGCAATCTGCCGCGCCCAAGCCTCCTACTCCCAGTGCACTCACCTTGAGCTGCGCGGATGCCTTTACCACACTCTCCCGTCACCCGAACTTCAACCGGGCCAGCGATGAGATATCTAGTTGGCTGCCCAAGCTGCACACTCTCCCCAATCCCCAGGACCTGGCACTTGCTGAGGCCCGTGGCGGCCGGGCTGCTATGGAAGTTGAAGCAGCCAGTGTTATGGGTGTGTTACGGTACTTTGATCGGCGATTTGCTGAGAAATAAACCGCGTCTCAATTTGTTCCTTTTTTTCCCTTCTATTCCACCACTCATGATTTTGCATCGGGGTCCTTTTTCCTTTCCTTCTGTCTCTCGATCACCTTGATACCCACCCTCCCGATCGCTTCATGTACTACCACTTGGTCTTGTTTATTTTTTTCTTCCGTTTCCTTCTATGAAATGAGACCCGTCTTTACATGGGCTCACAATGTTACACCGTGACTGCACCTTGGAGTTCCGAGACCTAACTAACCTCGGACTGGTAGAGAATACCATCCGACCTCCCAGCGCTTCCCATCACATCATCTCCTCTTCCAAAAAGCACGCCAATGACTTTTACTTTGTTTCTTTTGTGAACCTTGCCGCCTTCCTGGCTTTGCGGCTGTGGACCGACGTCATAGAGACCCTCCGGACCGATATGAACATGGTCTATGATTAGATTGTGGCTGATTTTTGCCCGCTCTACATGTCTCTATTCGACTCCACTCTTCTAGACGGATTGGGTTGTAACGGCGTTATGGCCTCGTTTCTAGTTATCGTCATGTATGCATTGCGTTTATGAATGAAATGATTTACTCTCGTGAGACCTTTTGCATTTGCTGCCTACTTATTCGCCTGGACGGTCTTGTTCCAGACTCTCGTAAGAAGTGTAATAGTGAGAGGGAATTACTCCGTGTTTCAGGATACTATGTTGAGAAAGATTTTGTACATGCGAATCTAATCACCGACGCCAATCGCCTGCCCCTGGATCCATTCCCTGGGGGTATACGGTGTGAATAGAGGGAGGAGGGGAGAGTCGAGTAGAAAAAACGTGACTGAACACCATATCAGCCCGAGGAGACGGCCTCAGGGACGGGTCAATGTCGTCCAAGGGAAGGATATCATCCTATCAACACGAGGCATATGGATATCCCGCTGGGATCGAATTCGCTGCTTAGAAGCGTCGGGTCAATTCTTCCTCGTTGCCGCCCGCAAATCCACCAAGAAGGTTGCCTCCCCAAATACCGGCGATACCCCACATGCCAATGCGCCAGCCACGGTAGAGACCCTGAATACCCTGGCCTTGCTGCCGCTTCGCGACTTGTTGGTTCGTGGTAGGTCTGCCAACGGCGAGGCGGGCGCGCTCAACGTCTGAGGGTGTGGAGCTAACACCCTCCTCTTGGACGATATGCCACATGGTACCCACGATACCACGATAGGTGCGCGGTGTCGGGACGATAGTCTCTACGTCCGAAGCATCAATAGATGCAGCAGCGATACTACCGCCAGAGGATTTCTGGCGCAGGCTTAGGGAGGTATAGGTAGCGATTTGGGCGCGGCGGAGGACGGTCTCGAGGGGGAAGCGCACGGCGAGTTCGAGGCCGGAGCTGAGGAAACTGAAGAGGTTCCACATAGAAGGGTTGAGGAGGGGGTCGATTGACAGGTATGATTTGAGGAAGAGGGGGGCTGATGTCGTGATGAAGTTGGGCAAGCTGGAGTGGAGAATGGTGATTGGGACGAGGTGTGGTGGGATGGTGCAGTTGGGGGTGGGAAGTTGGCGAATGGCACGGATGAGAGAGCGTGGGCCGTGGGTTGCTGGTGTGAGCATCAAGAAGGTGCGCGCCGTGTCAATGGGGGAGAGCAGGATTGCGGAGATAGATGATGAGATGAAGGAGAGGATGAGTGTTGCTAGCGGGGAGGGCGCCGTCAGGATATCAGCTGCCATGGATGAGGCAATATCCTCCTCTGGCAGGCCCACGATGGCAGACAAGAGACTGCGGATGAAGGTGTTGAGGGTTGGGAGAAGCAGCGAGTAGATGAAAGTGGCGTTGGATGCCTTCCAAGGGGAGCTTGGGCCGCTGGTCGACCAAAGTTGGGAGAGGACTTCCATTAGGGAGTTGGGATTGCGGAGGGTCAGCGCATGTTTGGCTAGCGCTGGTGCAGTCTCCGGGCGAATGTATCCACTGCGGTCGGTAATGTGATGGTGCCGACCCCTTCGGGATCGCGGTGTTGTCGGGGTGGGTGTGGCCGGCGCTGCCGATGTGAAGTAAATGCTCTCATCACCTGATGATTCAGAGTCCTACATACAAGCTCGTCAGAATCGCTACCAAGCTCGACAAAGCAACAAACAACCATACCGAGTCATAACGGCTTCCTTCAGCTCCCGGAGTTCCCTTCCGCTCCTCCTGTTCCTCTATGAGATCTGGCACGACGTACACCTGCAAGATGGTTTTGGCGACATCGAACGGTTGCGCAATGAGGACCTGGGTGTAGCGCACGAGCGCTCGGTTCAGGGCATCACGGACCCAATCCGACACCGACGGCGACGAGTCGAGATAGTCGCTATAGTCGATATCCGGGATGAGGTCGCGCGCCGAGCTCCCAAACACCTGGGCCGATGAGGACGACGTCACCTCGGCCGTGACATTGTTGGCAGTGGGTGATAACCCCGACTGGGGAATATAATATGGCCGCAAAGGATTGATCCCTTCACGATTCGCCATGGCAAGATGACGAGCACAAGAGTGTGGTGGTGTGAGTCTCGGGGATAAAAGACAGGTTCGAGGTTCGGAGAAGACTAAAAGTTGCTTTGACTGCCCGAACAGTCCGACGCCGCCTTTTAGCTTTAGTCAGTGCTTTTCTCTTTTTTTCGCTGCGGGCCATTGGACAAGCGCTACCCGCTCTACTCCTCGCCCCAGATCTTTCCCGACCTCGTGTCCGATACTTGTCTTTCTTTCTTACTCTCCTGTGCTTGTTCGAGACCGCTCTACACAATGGCTCTCTGGCGAGAATTCGGCTTGCAATTGCGCCGTGCCGTGCCCAAGGCCAGCGCCGGCGATGTGTGCATTGCCCGCCCGCGGAGATACGTAAGCTCCTCGACTGCGCCGTGGAGAACCGGAGGGGCTGCCAACTCGAGTCAGTCGAATATTGGGGCAAAGGACAACTTCCGGTCGGTGTCACAGGGTTGGAAGCAGACACGGCGATGCTTCTCTGCGACGGCGCAAGCTGCTCACGGACACATCACGCCGCCGAAGCCCGGCGAGGAGTGAGTCAATACATCCCGGCTTGTGGAGATCGCCTTACTTTACTGACCACGAGAACAGGATTAATGTGACATTCATTGATAAGGACGGCACCAAGGTTGAATTGCAGGTGGCCGAGGGAGACAATCTTCTGGACATTGCGCAGGCCAACGACCTGGAGATGGAGGGTATGTTCATTCCGGGGAAAACAGATACCCGCCAGTCTTTAACTTTACTTTCTGAATAGGTGCCTGCGGTGGCTCTTGCGCCTGCTCAACGTGCCATGTGATTGTGGAGGACCCGGACATGTTCGACAAGATGGAGGAGCCCTCGGACGACGAGAATGATATGCTAGATCTTGCCTTTGGTCTTACGGAGACATCGCGATTGGGTTGCCAGGTCATCATGAGCAAGAAACTGGACGGTCTGGTTGTGCGCTTGCCTTCTATGACCCGGAACCTGCAGGCGAGTGACTTTCAGTCAAAATGAGTCGGGAATCAATTGAAACCGGAGAGTCACGTTCGTGGAGGGACATCCAAGAACGGGTGCACAGACGAGCACACTTCAGTCCTTAGGGACCCTGTATTATTGGCATTTTATTGAGGCGAGCAGGCCTGCAAGATACCGAATGAAACATCTCCTGCAATATTTGTAACATCATTTCACGAGACATTGATACAGGTGAATCAGTAAAAACCAATACAAAAGACAGGAATAACCACAACGAATCTCCCAACGCCAGAAACATGCCATGTGTGGTAATCATAGATCCCTTTTTAAGCCTCCTCGATATTCAAAGGTTTTCCTTTCTTGCCATTGATCAGCTCAAGGAAGCCCTGCTTGCTGACCTCATTCACGGCCTTCTCTCGCTCTCCCATGCCCACGGTTCCCTTCTTGCGCTCTTCTCGGGCGGCCTCTTCACCTCGGACCTGAGCAGCGCGCACAGCATTAAACAGCTTGACAACACCACGCTGCGCTGTCTTACGCAGGCGCTTCTCCTCCTCTCCAACTTGTCCCGTCAGACCCCTTTCAATACCCATCACATCACGAACACGGCCTCGGTCCAACTCCTCCTTCTTCTCAGCGCGCATCTTGGCGCGAGCTGCCTTGTCGAGTTTTTCATTCTCCCATTCGCTGCTTTTTTGAGCAGCATATCTGCTGCGGGAAAGGACAGGGTCGGCGCGGGCGGAGGCTGAGAGCTTGGTGGACAGAATTTTGGCGATGGAGGTGGAGAATGCAGAGGGATCGTTGCGCTTAGGGATAGCACGGCGGTCGCCGGTGGTGGATTGCTCAGCCTCGGAGAATTCATCATCTTCATCGGAGCCAGAGATTTCGAGGTCCTCGTCCTCAGCTTCCTCATCGTCGTCTCCGTCATCATGGTCGTCTTCGTCGCTGGAGTCTTTCTCGGCCGCAGTAGGTTTTTGCTTGGGTGCCGATGCTGGGTTGGCGGTGCTCCTCTTGGGTGCAACAATTGAGGGTTTGGTCACTGGGACACCTCCATCTTCTTCCTCGTCGGAATCGGCAAGATTGACAGGCTTGAAGCTGCTCCGATCATCGTCCTGCTCATCTTCGGAGCTGCTGTGATAAGTGCGCTGCTTGCGGAACTTTTTGGGTCGGTTGGTCTTGCCCTGCATGCCATCTTGAACCTTGCGCTTCTTTGAATACGACCCAACCATTGTGAAAATAATTTCAATTTGAAAGTTGGGGGAAACAAATTGCGACTTGAAACTGAGTTCATCTCGAAGCCGCTCAACTTTTTTTTGGGCGGTGAGGCCCTCGCGCTCTCCGATTGGGACTCCTCCACACTGCCTTCCTTGGCCTTTCGGCTGTCGCCCCTCCACTTGTTCCACTTGTGGTTTCTCTGGGAATCCCCAAGCTGTTGAATCAACTCACCTACAGTCCCCTCAACCACCCATCATGGTTCTCCAGGATCTTGGGCGGCGTATCAACTCTGCTGTCAATGACCTGACGAGGTCGAATAACCTCGATGAAAAGGTGCGCAATAGTCTCTCACTGTGGCTGGACACCGGCTAGTCATGCTAACCAGACCAGGCATTCGATGACATGCTCAAAGAGATCTGTGCCGCCCTCCTCTCTGCCGATGTGAATGTCCGACTAGTCCAGACCCTCCGCAAGTCCATCAAAGCCAGCGTCAACTTCTCCGCCCTTCCCGCTGCCGTCAACAAGAAGCGTCTGATTCAAAAGACCGTTTTCGATGAGCTGGTGGCGTTGGTGGATCCTCATGCGCAACCCTACCGCCCCAAAAAGGGTCGCCCCAATGTGATTATGTTTGTCGGTCTGCAGGGTGCTGGTAAGACCACAACTTGTACCAAGTTGGCTCGTCACTACCAGACTCGGGGGTTCAAGACGGCATTGGTCTGCGCGGACACCTTTCGTGCTGGTGCCTTTGACCAGCTGAAGCAGAATGCGACCAAGGCCAAGATTCCATATTACGGTAGCTTGACCCAGACCGATCCCGCCATTGTGGCAGCGGAGGGTGTTGCCAAGTTCAAGAAGGAACGTTTCGATATCATTATCGTGGATACCAGTGGTCGTCACCGTCAGGAGGAGGAGCTGTTCACTGAGATGACTCAGATCCAGACAGCAGTTACCCCAGACCAGACCATTCTGGTTCTTGACGGTACCATCGGTCAGGCTGCCGAGTCCCAGTCGTCTGCCTTCAAGGCCACTGCCGACTTTGGTGCCATTATCATCACCAAGACTGATGGTCACGCCGCCGGTGGTGGTGCTATCTCTGCCGTCGCTGCTACCCACACCCCTATCATCTTCCTCGGTACTGGTGAACACATGATGGATCTCGAGCGATTCGAGCCTCGCGCATTCGTTCAGAAGCTGTTGGGCATGGGCGATGTGGCGGGTCTTGTCGAGCACGTGCAGGCCATTACCAAGGACTCCAGCGCGGCTAAGGAGACCTACAAGCATATCGCCGAGGGTATCTACACTATTCGCGATTTCCGCGAGAACATCACTTCGATTATGAAGATGGGTCCTCTGTCCAAGTTGTCTGGCATGATTCCCGGTCTTTCCAACTTGACCCAGGGTTTGGATGACGAGGACGGCTCGATGAAACTCCGCCGCATGATCTACATCTTCGACAGTATGACCGCTGCCGAGCTGGACAGCGACGGCAAGATCTTTGTTGACCAGCCCAGCCGCATGGTTCGCATCGCCCACGGTAGTGGTACGACCGTTCGGGAGGTTGAAGACCTTCTCTCCCAGCACCGCATGATGGCCGGTATGGCCAAGCGGGTCGGCGGCCAGAAGAAGCAGATGCAGCGGGCACAGAACATGCTCAAGGGCGGTAATAACCAGCAGCAGCTCGCGGCCATGCAGAAGCGTATGGCTGCCATGGGCGGCGCCGGTGGAATGGGCGGCATGCCCGGCATGGGTGATATGGCCAAGATGATGCAGATGATGGGTGGCGGCCAGGGTGGTGGTGGTATGCCTGGTCTGGGCGGTATGGACCTGCAGAGTATGATGAGCCAGATGGGCGGTTTGATGGGTGGTATGGGAGGTATGGGTGGCGGCGGTGGTGGACGTGGTCGAGGACGGTAGATTTGCAAACTTCACCGTGTCCCGGTCTTACTCTGTATTCCCCCATACCCGTTGATGGTTCATCGACTTTGCATCTGGCGGGCGTTTGGTGTTTTGAAAATATCGCACATTTCCTGTGGCTCAACGTTATGACGTTTGTCGATATGGATGGGTTCGCAATGTTTTAAAT
Source organism: Penicillium sp. PG106-07D (assembly GCA_037042255.1). Lineage (NCBI taxonomy): Eukaryota > Fungi > Ascomycota > Eurotiomycetes > Eurotiales > Aspergillaceae > Penicillium > Penicillium sp. PG106-07D. The sequence goes on from JAXQJV010000317.1 coordinate 8,344, forward strand.
CAATTTATATGATGCTAATATCCCCAAAGATTCATTCCTTTTTGATTTCCTTTGAATGCGACTCAGCTATAGCGTACAATTACCGTGCTGGTGAGGGCCCAGTGTGTTACCTGTCGAGCATCTTCTGACTGATTTGGGTTGGGAATGGCACCCTTCGCCCGTCTAGTCAAGTCTCTCCTTAGCCTCGAATCTATCCAAGAGACCAACATAACCCGCAGTGACTGCATCAACACAATGACGCACAAGCTCCTCCGCTCTACCAATACCCGTCTTGATCACCACATCCCAACCCTTCTTGACCAATTTGTCCTCCAGCACCCGCCCAGGTGGAAAATGAGACTTTTTGCCAGCATCCTGGATAGCCCGGGCCCCAGCAGCTGACTCAAACGGAATACTAAGACGATACCTCCAAACAACCTCACCATCAACATACAACGAATAAGTAAGCATCGAGCTTCGCACAGGCACCGGCGCCTCAGCAGAAGGATCAACATCGTCCACGCCATCAGCGATATCGATGTATCCGAACTTGCTATTCCCATCCGGTGCGTACTTCACCGCGACATCCTCGTCATCGGTCTGATAATACGACCGAATAGGGAGGTAGAACATGCTGAGCGGGCCGACGCTGAACTCGTGGACTCCCACGCCAGCCGTGTCGGACTGCAATTCAGACGGAGACAGTGCGAGACTAGGATCCGGAAACCGTGTGGCGCCGAATTCGTGTCTATCACCGCTTAAAAGAACGACTCGCAGGTTGAGGTCGCGCTCGGCGCGCCACATTGCTTCAAAGACGGCGCGGCGCTCGTTCAAGAAACCGCCCCATGTATCTGTTGTGCCGACGTGCCAGTTTTTGGTGAAGGGGACGCTGGAGCTGATGATTTTCCAGTAGACGCCTGCCGGTTCGGGGGTGGATAGGTATGCTAGGAGTGACTGGAGTTGCGCAGAGCCTAGGATAGTAGAGTTGTCATGCGATGGTGCGGAGCGATAGGTGCGGGTGTCGAGCATGAAGAACGAGGCTGGGCCGTTGACGAAGGAGAAATAGGTTACGTCGTCTGGATGGGCGAACGCTTTCTTTGGGACGGGCGGGTTGGCAGCTACATGGTAGTGCAGGAATGGATCTGCGGCTGCTGGATAGGGCGCCGTCTTGTTACCCTGAGACCAGTCGTTCTCGATTTCATGGTCGTCCAGGGTATGGATCCAGGGTAGGTCAATGGCAGGGCCATCGGTGGAGGTAGCAGCCCATGAAGGCGAGGAATATACCCGTCGGTATTCGCTGCGGTAGTGGTCCATTGAAGAGCCGAATCGGAAGGGCACGTCGATGTAAACGAAGTCACCCAGGAATAGCATGAAGGCGGGCCGCAAGAGTGCGGGTAGTTTTCCCAGCGCCTCCGTCATCTGCTCTATACCTGGGATTTTTAAGGGGTGCGAGAAAACATTGTATGGGAAATTCGGCTTGATGCAGCTTGATGTGACGAAGGATAGCCGGTTCGCCGCGGGAGACCCAGGTCGCGGCGCCGTTATAAAGCTGCCCGTTTTATTATTGGATAGCGAGTACCTGTAGTGGGTGGAGGGTTTCAGGTTTCTCAATGTCACAGCCACAGTGAAGTCAGTGCTGTTGCCTAGCTTGTATATGGTACCCTCTTGGGTCCATTTTCCAGAGGAGGGTGAAGAAGCCTCCTGGTAGGAGACTACAACAGGCAATCGACTTTGATCCGGCTCACGAAGGAGAAGGTTGGCCGTGGTAGGCGAGACATATCCAATTCGGGAAAAAGAAACGTCCGTGCTTGGGTAAATGACGAGACCTCGGATGAGGAAGTCGAGCGTGAGCAATGCTACCGCGACGTTGATCAGAATTGTCGTCCAGGTCGACAGTGGCGACCGCCTCGAAGGAAGGCCGGTCAACAGGGCCTTGAGCACGGAGTCGCCCGATTTCGAAGCTTTTGAGCTTCGTGTGTTTTCTTATTTATTAGGGGTTAGAAAAAACTGTACAATCATACTAGATTCGCGGGCTTCAGTGCTTACTGGAGCTGGTTTTGTTCTTCCTTATCTGACCTGGTGACGACTGGTCACTTTTACCCAGTGACACGAGGGATGTCAAATATACTGCCAACGAGGTAAAGATCAAAGGTACAAAATGATGACCGGGAATCTGAATCTGTTAGCATGCTCATTTCCATTGTATTGGACATCATTCATACCCATCGTAGGAAAACGAAGCCGAAGAAGCGGATGAGGGTCGAGCTGGTAGCTGCGGCAATGCGCGGCAGGGATGCCATCGTCGCGAGTTACCCAGTGGCCAAGTCACAAGTAGATATTAGCGACCACTGCACCCGCGGGAGAAAAAGGCTTCAAGAAGGGATTTTCTTAAGATGGAATGAGATTCGTGACTCGATCGACAGATGTTGTCTGGGCTCAGTCATGTTTGTCTTGGCGGTGTTTTGTCATGGCGATGACGTTATTCGTAGCCTCACCCTGCAGGCCTCCCAACATCGCCTCACAATAATACCAACACACTAGCTTGTCCATGAATTGCTCGAGTAGATAGAATTCATAGGTACATTAAACCCGATGCTGTCACTGGATGAGTTCCCATAAACGCTAGAAACATTGCAAACAATCGTTAAATCAATATGCATCGCCGCTTCTCGTCGGGTATATATTCCAGAGATCGATCTTCCTTCTCCACCTCATAATCCACGCCCTTGATTCATCATATCCTGGAGCAGGTTGTTCAAACTGGCAGCCATCGGACCTGCAGTCAAAACTTGACGAGCTGCAACCAGCACGTCTTTCATTCCCATGCTCAGCGACATCTCCGCCGCCCACTGCCAGGGCTTCTCGCGCTCACCCGGCATCGCATTGAAATATTCCCAACCCATGACCCCACCAAAGTTCGGGAACTGTTCGACCAACATCGCCAGAACGATACTGATCTTTTCCCTTGACACATATCCCTGTGATCCATTCCCAGGATTGGTCAACAGACCGTAAACCACCCGCCGTGGAGACCAGCCCTGAGCCACAATAGCAGCATACATTCGCGGGTCCTCGGCGGGGCCCCAGCCATTATAGAACTGGGCGTTATACCAGTCAATCTTCGAAGCGCGAGCCTGTTCCAGCTCCCGGTAATCGAATCCAGACAGATTCCCAATCCCGAGTAAAGCAGCTGCCACGGGCGCTAGGGAGATGATGAAGCTATCGCCGAGGTCACTCTTGAGCCGGTCAATTAACCGAATAATGCCCTGAAGGGACATCTCCTCCTCCACGTCGAGATCAAGGCCGTCAAGTCCATAGTGGCGTATAATAGCGAGCAATGGACCATAGTAGCTTTCAAACAGCTCTTGGCTGCCATCCAGACGCCGGAAAGAACCCTGGGCGGCGCCTCCTAACATTCCCATCACCTTCACGCCGCCTTCTTTGACGAGAGGTACTTCCGCCCATAGTGGGTCGAATTTGGGATTGGCGGGGGGATCATCGTTGAGTGTGATGTTTCCTGGCCCTTCGTTGAGGTGAATAGCGGCAAGAATAATATGCGTAATGCCGGTATTGTGCTCTATAAGTGGGAGCATGGACACGTAGGGCCCCTCGCCGGGAACCAGTGTCTGATGGTAGCAGATCACTCGCCGGCGCTCTCGCGCTCCCGCTAATCGGTGGCATATTTTCAAAGTTTGAAGTCGAATAGTCTCAGTTCCCACGTGTCTGTCAATAAAGGGACAAATTATGCCCATTTGGCAGGTGGCCGGAAATGGTGGAGGGGCCCTGATACACTTGAGCGGGACTGCTTGATAAGTAGACCGCAACGAGACACCGATGCAGCAGAAAACTGCATTCAAGCTTAAGAGAAACAAAAGCCTGAAGTGATGGATGTCCGAGATTGGTATAATCCTTCAGCTGGTACCACGAATGCTGGGTACCTCACTGCAAGGAGCGCAGCCTCATGGATGGATCGGGGCCACTCCGCCACGCAGTGACTAAGCGGAGTGAGGGGCCTCCCGAGTTAGTTAACTACAGCGTGAATGTTTACTTCCCAGTACATATCTTGACAGAACTAATACTTAAGACTCATTATCGATCGCGTATTGATGTGGTTACTTAGCACGGATCGTTGTATCATTCAAAAATAACCTCGGAGATAATTGTTACTCCAGAGCGACCTGTCGAGTCTTTTCACTGCAGAAATGCAGCATCAATGACCCGATTGATCACAGCCGCGTGATTATCTGGCCATTCGAGGCTCAGTACGCTCGCAACCATGCCCGCAACGATATAGGCAGCCTGAACACGATGATGACGTCAAACTTGGGGCTCGGATCTAATTCCGACATATGTGGGAAGCTTGGGTGAGCTTATTTTCGATTGGTCAGTCGTCGCCCCTCTACGCCATGGAAAGGTGCTAGTTTTTTGGGTTTGAGTGACGAATAGAGTACATTAGACGCAGATAAGGCGAGCCCAGCTCTCGACTTATTGGAGTACCATTGCATGGCTTCGTTGTGTGTGTGAGCAAAGCGGCAACAGACGTCACGGACTATAAGAACTCAGGGTTACCTGCCCACAGGAACAACCCTTCTGAAGAGGCTCTGACTATTTCTTTCAGTGTACAGCTTTCCATAAAGATTCCGGAGGAAAGTTTGAGTACTGATATCTTACTGGCTTTATCTTCCAAAATGCTGTATCCTGCACTTCGTCTAGCACCTCGTCTTCAGTCACGACGGATTGCGGTATGGCACCGGTGTGGAGTCGCCACCGCGACGCCCAAGCATCCGAATCCAGGAAATTTTGCAAACCGGCCGCGAGAAGAGATGTCAGAAATCGGCCATCGCGGAGGGAAGAAAGGCGGCAAAGCCAAAGGTGTTGGCGGACTTCATAACATGGATCCAGAGAAACAGGTATGATTGCGCCTTGGGAGCAGCTGGCGATTGGTGATTTCAGGGCATGTCTCGGCTGACATCTTGTATAGCATGCTATCGCATCCAGAGGTGGTCGTGCCACGCGTAAAGGAGCTAGAGAGTTGGCAGAAGAGGCGACCCAGGCACAAAAGCGCGAACGTGGACTGGGTAGACGGACACATGAGCCTCCCGTGGTACCACCAAGCTTCGAAGAATGGCAAACTTGAGTTATCAATTAAGGTTGGTTAAGGGAATGGAAATGGACACACAGCCTTGACGAGCATCCCCTTAGTAGAAATTACTTTAATGAATGTCGACGACCACCTGTAGGTAGACTTAGAGAAGTAGGCGAGAACCCGCTAGTCCCAGAATGGGAGCGAGTAAACAAGGTGCCTCAGGCAATCATAAATCCTCCGCATTCTACGGATCCATCCCGCGACTGTTTTGACTTCAACTCTTCGCAATTATTTATTGTTATTACGATATCCTTTCATGGCAGCCTCGATGGCATAGTGTGCGGTCCGGCTGAAATCAGCGACATCGACACCCAGTCGTTCTTTGCCTGCTAGCGCGCGCACTGCGCACCGATCGATCTCGAATTTCCCACTACGCGTTGGCAATCATGGCTAACACTGGCTACACGTCACCGTTTCCCACATCCCACGATACAATCGGGCAGTCTACACTTGTGACGCCTCTATTTATGCCCTCTTCACCGCCCCAACAACCATCAAGCCCAGTGACAGAAGCTCCGCAATCTCCACTGTCGCCGCATTCGCCGCATTCGCCGCATTCGCCGCAATCACCCCAATCACCACAGTCACCACAGTCACCACGATCTCCCCCACGCCCTGAGAGCCCAGGTTCTGAGCGCTTTGACCCTCACCATGACGATGATGAAGAAGCAAATGCCAGCGATGCTGACTCGCATCACGAGAATCAGCTACAGGACTTGTCCCGCCCTTCCACCCCCGGAAGCCCAAGTGGTTCGGACTTGGATGCGCGCCTCGCCGACTACACTCTTGACTTTAGTGCATTTCCAAGCAGCAAGTTCCTCGATGGCAAGGATGGGCCACCCCTCCCGGATCAGAAAGAGGACATGGAAGACAAGCTGTCCGAAGTCGGCGGACCCGAAGATTTCACAGCAAACATGGAGAGATACCTGATGGGTGAGGGCATGTCAAGCATCCGGAAAAGCCGAGCCGATGAGCGCAGTGAGCTACCAGGCTCAGCATCGCGATATAATTCCACGAGGTCACGGCAAGCGGCCGTCGAAGAAGATGTGGAGGCGGGCGAAATTAGCGAATTCGGACCCCCGGTCGACATGTCTACGCCCTCGCATTTATTGCACAGAACTAGCGCACTTCCGAAGGATTCGACTCAATTGGAAGATATTGAGGAAGATCCGCAGGACGAGCTCTCGGCCATGGCATCTCCATCCGAACGCAAATTGTCGATGACATCAGATAATGAGGAGGAAAACTTGGAGCAACGCTTGCAACAGCGCATTCTTGAGCTAGAGGAGGAAGTCCAGAACCGAGACGAACAGCTGCATAAGAATCGGAAGCGCGTCCTCGAGGCCGTGTCGGCTGTAGAGCAAATACGACACCTGCAGGCCGAGCTGCAACTTAAGAACGAGCAGCTGGTCGAAATTTCTGCGAGAAGCGGCGACGAAGCGAAGCTTCGTGAGCAAATAGAGGCCCTCCAGCGGCAGAACGAGCAACGCGAGAAGCTACTCCAGCAATCCACGGCAAACCAGCCGAACTTGAGCGGCGTTGAGCAACAAATACGGGACATGCAAAAGCAACTTCAAGACAGGGATTCCCAGGGCTCCCTCAATGCCGAGCGCTTGGAGACAATCTCCCATTTGCGGCAACAACTGCATCTCACGCAAGAACAACTCAAGAAGCGCGACGAAACTTTGGAAGAGACAATGACGAAACTCAAAGAAATCACCCGCGCAAAGGAGGTACAGCTTCACGAGAAAAACGCCGAAATCGACAGGCTCAAGGGTGAGATTGACGACCACGCCCTGGAGAATGAGAGACTGGAGACCGAGCTTGAGCGTGTCAACAGAGATTATGAGATTCTCGAAGACCGCTTGACTGCTCTAGAGACAAAGAGCGCTCCGCTCGAGGAGAGGAATCACTCTCTCGAGGCAGATCTCACCCGTGCTCAGTCACAGGTAGAAGCTCAAGAAAGTGCGTTGAAAGCCGTAGCAGCAGACCTGCCCATCGGTAGTCGAAGTACATACAGCGAGATTCTCGATTTGATCAAGGATCTCGGTGGTGAGGATCCAGCACCGAGAGCTGGGTCTTCTCCGAAGGGCAAGTTCACTGAGGACGGTGACATGCAACAACTGGGCCAGGAGATCTCTAGGCTTCAGCAAGAGCTGCAGGAAGCCGCTTCCTCTCAGAAGGCCGCGGATGCCGAGGCTACTAGCCTCAGGGAACAGCTCTTAGAGACCCAGAGCATGATTAAGACCATTGAAAAGGAAAACTTGCGCCTTACCACACGGGTGGAAGAGCTGACCTCCAACCTGAACAAGACTCAGCACGAGTTGACGCGCACGCAAGAAGAGCACGCCGAGTCTCTCGAGACCATTGCTCGTCTCCAAGAAGACGCCCTCGACCAACCTCCGAGTCCACCACCGTCACTGCCTCGGGCACGCGCTGCTGACCACGCAGACGCACAACACTCTGCAAGGATAGAAGAGCTGGAAGCAACCCAACAAGCCCAGATTCGAAGCCTTCAGACTGCCCATTCCACGGCCATCTCCACTCTTCGCTCCTCCCACGCCGAGTCTATGCGAAAAATTCGCAATCTCCTCACAGCTGCCGAACAGCGTGAAGCAGAAATCCGCACAGAACTCACGACTCTCCGCACCTCCATCGCCACCCAAGAATTGCAGCTGCGCAAGACATTCAAGTCTGAGATCAGGCGGTTGGAGGCTGTCATTGCTGCCAAGGACGAGACCGCCGCAGCCGTGGACGAGCGCATTGCGTTGTCCGTAGACAAGCGAGAGCGTGAATGGGAACGCCGTGTGGATTTACTGCTCAAAGAGCGCGACCGCATGGCCAAGGCCCTTATGATGTACTGGGGTGAGAAGGAGATGGGCAAAGGCCCTGGTCCATTGGCTGATAGTAAGGGCAACCGCCGACGTGATGGGGATGATGCCGATGCGAAGCAGGGTCAGGTGTACAAGTACAAGTATGCTCAGAAGCATCGATCTAGGACTGGAGATACGAAGGTATAAAGTATCTGGCTAGTGAAGTTTGTTGTGTGCTTTAGCTTTGCATCATGCGTGGTGGGTGGATGGATCTATTGGCTTGGTTTCTGTTTGGGCATTGCATTTGCCGCTTTGTCAAGGCGTCCTTCGAACGGTTCTACCTAAATTGAGATCCCACTTGGTGGGTGTTTGCATGATCGTCGGCGATATTGTACTTGGGAAAGATTATTCAATTCAATTCGGTATCAAAGCTAATGTAAGGCCCAACAAGGATAGAGACACACGCCAGTGCAAATCTTCTCCTTACCACCTCTTTCTTCAAACACAATCATCCAACTCGGCCAAAATTCAAACACCAAGCTAAACGTAACTGAGAAGCAAAATCAAGTCCGACCAGCAGACCATGAGGGCCATCTCAAGTTTTCAGTAGAATCCCAAACTAGTCCGATTCGCACCGCGATAAGTCGTTTGATCAATGACATTGCGCTTGGCTTCCGAAGCCGCAGCACTGAACCTTTTATCATCTACCGGCAGCGGCGGAATAGATCCAGACTCCATAATACAGCTCAGCGGACCATGGGAGCCACCATGGGTATTGCTGCGTGGCCGTCGGGTACTGGGATAGATGACCTCGACGTCACTGCGGCGCAGCAGGTTGGGCACTGAGCGGGTGGGGTCGAGGACCTGTTGACCAGCCCAACGGGGAGGATGCGGGTACCAATTGGCGTGGTACTGGCTCTGCGTGTGTCGTAGCACGCGGTGCTTGTCATGTGAGTAGGAGCTGCTGCGGGCCGGGTACTGGGCAGTGTGGGTTTGGCGGGACGTCGCTCGGCGTGGTTGATCAACGTGTCCAGGAAAAGCGGAAGTGTTCTGTCGGCATGACGAGGAGTATTTTCGTGGGCGGGGAGAGTTGGCCGGTCCAGGGATGTAGTGAGGATGGTGAGGGTGGTGAATGGACATTGTTTCTTGAGCTAGGCATGAGGTCTGAGATCGGCGGACTTTACTGGGCTCCGAGGGCATCACGACCTCTGGAGCATCGGCGGAGTTCATAGTCATGGTGCGAACATGGCCCTCTGTCTTATTGCCTGTTGTCTGTGACGGCTGGGGAGGAACCAGGGTCGTACTGGATGCGGAAAAGCCTGGAGCGTTGGTGGCTGGCACATTCGAGACGAGGGCGGGGATATCCTTGCTCGAGGGAGATGGTGTCACAACCTGCTTCTCCACGTCTGATGCTGCATTAGGGTCGGCAAGAGCGAGAATTTGGGGGTCCGACGACAGTGGCAACGATAGAGGGAAGGATTTTGGAAGAAATCGTCTGAATGAGGACAGCGATGACTTGCCCCTCCTGTGATTTGTCGTGTACGCGGCAGGAATCACCGGCACCTTTGGGATCGCGAAGTCAGAGAGAAGCGTTTGTGATTCACACGCAGTTCGCGACGTCATGACTGTGGAAGTACGCGATATCGGATAGAAGTCGCTCACGAGGGTCTGGCCCCCAGGAGAAATGCGGGCCAGAGAGCCACCTGGTGAGACCGTTGTTCCCGAAGCGATCTCTCCATACTCTGAGCCAGGATTTGTGTTCACTCGAAGCTGTGGACGCAGACGAACGGGTGCAGGATGGCGGATGCTGGGATGGCAATTGACTTTATCAGCCAAGGGGTCAAAGAACCACGGTTCTTCATCGGCTTTTCCATCGTGCTGGCGGCAAAGATTCAGAATCTCGTTCCTGAGGGTTTCGTCGCTATCCCAGCTATGCCCTGAGAAAACACTCCCATTTCGAAGGACCAGCGAGCGTTTATAGATTCCGATGATAGAGACGTCGTATGGCCGATCGCAAAGCTCTCGTGCGCAGTACATGGTGCAGATCGTAACACTGGAAACGTCCTGGTTAGATATGACCGAACATCGCTTCCAGTTCCACTGGGGACTCACAGTGAGACAACGGATACAATCACCGATGATCGGTGAAGTACGCAACTGGTACCCGCTCTCCAGTAGCTGGCATCAGTTCCAGCTGATAGACAAGCAACTTGCTGTGCAGCCACGATCAGGCCCGCGACACTAGTAGCGAGCCATAGCATGAGGTCCAGCCGGAGAAAGTAGGTACAAATATTGTGGAGGACTGTCTTCTGCTCTCCAAATCCTCCAATCTTGTTATACTGCCATGCGACCAAGCTCTGGAGAGAGACCAGCGGAATAGTGAGAAATGACTATCAGAGATGTTAGCAACTGTTTCAAAATTGGCTCGGGGGTCATACGTACAGCAACCATGCACAGGATTAAGCTCAGGGTCATCTTTGAATCAACCCAGTGATTACCGTATAGATAAAAGACCAGGACCAGTCCCGCGATGGACTCGAAGATCAGGCAGTATAGCGAGACGAATATCACCAATTTGGTCCATGTGCCCTCCTTTCGGGGCGCTGGAGAGAATCCGGTAGCCATGATGTCGTTCCTGAAGCGTGCGAGCTGCCCTGCAGCGTCGCGGCAAAAAGCTCGAAGGTCAAGGCCAAGAAAGAACTGGAGGCACTCTATGTGAGGTAGTTGCGTAGTAGTATAGAATGGAAGTATGGTAGCCGTCCGGCCTAGACGCAAGCGAGTTGTAGGGTTATCAGCTGGCCGCGAGAAAGACTAGTAGCGACACGAGACGTGACAGAGACTAAAAGAAGGATTCAAATTGGCCAGCACACCCAGGCTGGGAGCGCGTCGACGCGCCTGGGTGTGGAGAGTGGAATGCGCCAGCCGAGGAGTCGAACATGGCAAGAATTCCAGCCGAGAACATGATCTTCGCAAGGCCCGATGACTGGACTGGCCAGGTTGCTCCAATTTTCTGCCTTCTGATCTTCTGGAATGTCACAATGGAGGAGTTCACAGGTCAGATAGGGATGTGTTTGGTGGATGTTGATGTTATCCCCACCCTGGAGATGTGTCAGTCCATCGTCAGAACTTGTCAGTCCTTGCCAATCGGTATTTCGGAGAATTTAGGAACCCAAATCCCATGCATTGAAAGAAATTGCAATGAATCACTGAAAGGACGGTCCCCGACTGAGCTGCAAAAGAAGGGCTGCTGGGAAAGTATCGGCTACCAACAGGGCGAGTAAGCAGGGCCCCTCGATGACGTCCAGTCAGTCACCCGCTCCCTCTTTCCACTCCTTTGGTTCTACCTGGCCATCCGCCAAGTTCGTGATATAATGAATAATTGGTTTGGATCTGCTATAATAAAATCATCAGAAACTGTCAAGCATGACCTTCATCCAGAAGCTCAAACGTTGTCTTGTCCGAGAAGGCATTGCCATGTCAAGTAACCGGGCTCACGTGACTCGAAGGGGATGTGCCCTGTGAACAGCAAGGACCAGCTGGAGCATCCAGGAGTTTCTAAAATTTGGAGAGAGCCTTCATATTTGACTGATTTTATTTCATGTGTGAATAATGTAGTGTCTCTCGCACTGCCTCGTGTCAGGAATGTTGTGAATCGGGTACGCCAACAGCACGACTTGGACGTATTCAGTCTAACCAACAAGTCATGAATAGAAAAGCAAGTGCGTTGCAAATATTTGAAACTATTACAAAATGGATGAGAGACCTTCAAAGCAGGCACGGAGTAATTTCAACTTCGACGCGTCGGAGGTTGATTTCGAAGTAATTGGTATCTCACCTGGAGTCTGACCATCTAACAGAAATCCTCTCGGGCCTCTTTCCAAAATTCAGAAATACGAGACAAGGAAGCACAGTCAGTGTCCTCAAATAGAGTTCGTGTTTCCTTGAAAGGTAAAATATGTACAGGTAAAACACAGCAGCCTAGCAAGAAATCTGTTCGTTTAGCTTGCCCCATTCCAAAACAAGTGTTAAGACCACCAAATTTACTTTGTGCGCCTCGTGCACAGGATTAAGGACCCCATCAACATCCTAGTTGCATGTAGTAAAGTCCAAGAGTCCAGCATCAGGTACAGTCACCTGTGGAAGACAGAATGCAACATGTTCGCCCTTGAGGTTTTGAAAAACGCGCGAGTACTCCGACTATAAGAATTGGTTAGAGTGAACTGGTGCCTTAATCACGTCAGAATAGAAAGACAGAGACCAACCTCAATTCTGTTTACAAACGTGTTGTAGATATTCTCGGCCTTCATTTTCTGACGGACCAGGTCTGAAACGCCACCAAGAATGGCGTTAACGGTCGTGATCTTGCTATCCCAAGTGAGAAGCGCAGATACTCCGGCTCCATCACGCCGGGTTGATTCGGTGCTACCATAGATGTCTTCGATGGGTCAGCAAATGGATGATAATCCAGATCAAGGGGGAATGCACTGACTTTGCATCTTCTTCGCGATAGCCATATTTCTCCACCAGGCCATGCCGACGGCCTTGTCAAACAAGATGGTCGGAAAAACACTGTAAGGAGTAATAACGTCTAGCTCTTGCACCGTCTGGTTTGCGATGGAGGGAATGCCAGCATTTGAGATGTAGCCGGTCACATCGCCAATAGCTGGATCGGTAATATTGTTCACAGAAGCAAACATGCCAGGAACTTTAGTAACAACCGAGTTGCAAGTGCGAACACGCTCCGCATTCTGGAAAACACGACTGAAAGTCATCTTGTCAGCATGCATCCGCAAGCCTTGATTTGGGCTTTGAAGATGGAAGGAGACTTACCGAATGATATCAATATCATAGTAAGGCATCTCCATCACCTTCCAAGTCTCGTGGCTGGAGAACCAATATCCTGTTCAATAATTAGGACGGAAGTCATCATTGCTCGTTTTATCCAGGGCATCTCACCTTTCTGGACAGTGATCGGCCCAACATTGCCCATGTGATAGTCCACGCTCACCAGTTGGGCTCTCTTGGACTCCCAAAGTCCCTCAATATCAGCCTCGGACAGACCGCCAAAGAATTGAAGCCACCAAGTGAAGAGCTCTCCCTCAAATGGATCATCAAGTAAGCCGTCACCCTCACAGACATACGTCTGATCGGGGTGGTGGACGGGAAGGGTCTGGTTTTTGATGTCAACGACAGCGCACACTTTACCAGCACCTTTGTAGAAGATCTTTTAAGGAAAAGATGAGAAAGTCAGCACACATATTCTTCTTGGGCGGTCACTAGTAGGATGGCATGCATACGTGAGCTGCAGTAGTCTTGGTATAATCCATCCAAGCCTGCCACTTCTTTGCAAGATCGACATATGACTGATTCGAGGTGTTTTCGGCTGCTTGAACAAAAGCGTACACAGCCCATAGAAGCTCACTGCGTATGAAGTCAGTTGGCAGTCTTGCAAGTACGGCTGAAATAGCTTACCCATTGTCAAGACCTGGAACACGGTTGTTCCAGTCCCAAGTAGGAGTGAGATCTTGAGAGCTCGAAGTAAACCATGGCAGGAATCCGCCAAAGCCGGGGTAAGTCTCGTTGAATCTCAAATAAGTCTGCAACTTGATGTTCATGATAGAAGCAGCGATTCCTGGAGCCGCAGACGGGTTGCTCGGAGAGAGAAAACGAGCTGCTTCTGCGGATCCTGCGATAGCATGGGCATAAAGCATGATTTGTAGTGACTACAGTGGAGCAGAAAATGAGCTTTCCTGGACATGACACAGTCGTGCGAGATGAAGCCACTCACTTCTTTGCTTGCGGCGCTGAACGGATGTTTGGCTGTTCTCTCGCCAGTCACCCAGTCAATGTTGGTACCGTCGTAGGACATGCCATTGTCGGAATTATATGAAACATTGTTCTGGTGGAACTTGCCCTCCCAATACAACATATCGTTAATGAACCTGGAAGGGTCCTGCAGGATTTGTTGTTGAGTGTACTGCTGCGCAAATCGACAGGAAGGCTCGCCACCCTGTCCTGAAGCCGCAGGCAAAGCTGTAGCTAGAGTGGCACAAGCCAGACCTAGCGTCGCCCGGTGAAAGCGCATGATGGGCCAAATGCAGTCAAACGAATGAAGGAATACGGCCAGAGGACTTCAATTGCCGTGTTTGAATCTTTTTGAAAGTTGTGGGTCGTATATTCATTTGGCTGTTCGTGGGACGACCGGGTATTTATACACAAGTGATGATGAGAACTAGGTAGGTAGAAATGGACATGCCATGGTCGGAATACGCGCATTGGGGGAAAATCCACAAGTAACCAGCTCCACGTTTCCCCTGAAGACCTGCCTTTCAGGGAGCGATCGACGCACTCTCCCCGCGTTCCCAAAGAAATTCCTGGGGACTTCTAGGTAAGCCCAGCCAAACGACCGATTGGAGCACCGCATTTCAGATTTTCGGGGGCATGAGAAGTGAGTTCTGAAGAATCTCCACTGGCCTTGACAAGTTTCAGCTTTGGATTTCCTCAGTGAATCTCGAATGTTTTGAGTTGGTAGGCCGGCACTTGTTCCCAAGGGACCGTGCTCCAAATTGTTGAGGAGACGCGAGTGTCGGGGAATTAGCGAAATACCAAAGCAGTCGGGGTATCTTAAGCGCGAAATCTTCAAGGAGAAATTCATGAGCCAGTAATCATTGCGATGTAGCAGACCACCGACTCTTCCTACTGCTCTTTCGATTACACTTTCGATTACTTTTTCGATTACTCTTTCGACTGCTACTTCGAAATGATTGTTTACAACATTTGTCTAAAGAGTATGCCCCATGCTATAAGTTTTTTACCACTACTCATCAAGATATGTTGG
>JAXQJV010000318.1:0-23330 GCA_037042255.1 Penicillium sp. PG106-07D
TAAAGAGTACAAAGTTCCCTTTTCAATCTTTGTCAAGTAGATAGTGTTTTCTAATGTTCTAATGATACCTGTTTCACAGGTCGATCGCATCCTTCTGACAAGATCGGGCTGGTTGTGTGTTCCTGGAATCGGGACTGGCTCGCTTCTGTCTACATTGTTCGATACATCACTTTTTCTTCATTCTTCAGTTAGTGGGCGTACAGGCTTTAGGCTTTTTTCTTTCTACCCCCCTTCTCCTTGTGATTCTACATGATTATGCTGTCTGATCCTTCTGCTCCTCGCTGCTTGGCCATGATTTCCTGATGGTGTCCTTATGTTAACGCCTCCCATCTTCTTCCGCTGAATTGGAACTTGTTATGGCTACTCTTACTTGCCGCGATTATTCTGTTTCGGCAGATACATCTTGTCCCAGCTCATCATCACTGACATTTGCTCTGCAGGCCCTACTCCACCGCCATGAAAGCTATATAGCTGAGGCGGAAGAGGATCGGCAACGGCTTGAAGCGAACGTCAACGCACTGGAGCGCGAAAAGTGTCAGGTCCAGGCGGAGAATGCGCGAATTGTCGAGGAGAATCGCTCTCTACTTGAACAGCTCGAGGGTCTCAACAAAGCTGTTTCTGAGTCTGATAAGCACGTACTGTCGCTCACAAGGGCATTGGAAAGCACCCAGGCAGAACTGCGCCGGGTGACCATTGCTGCATCGCGTGCCGCGGACCTTGAAGCTCAGCTTGTGCTTATGGAGGCGGAACAGTCCAAACTAGAGGACACGTTATCCTCGGTACAAGAGAATGAAAGATCCGCTCTCCAGCGTTGGAAGAATGCCGAGTCTACACTGCGCGATCTCCATGATCAAGTGGAGCGTATCGAAGCTGAAGCGCGTGAGGAGCGTGAGCAACATCAGGAACTAATTCAGCGGTTGGAGCGGAAACGAGCTGTAGAACGCGAACTAGATAAGGCGGCCGGGCGTCTGAAGGGAGCGGCGGCAGCGTCTGAAATTGGTCGCAATCCTGGCACGCATGTCGTCTCGCGCTTTGTCAAGGATATCTTGCAGGACAATGCAAATCTACAAGTGGGGATCATGGAGTTGCGCGAGATGCTGGAAAGCTCTAATCAAGAGGTGCAAAATCTGCGCGAACAAGTCCACTCTCACCAGCCGCTGGCCGGCATTGGGGATGAGCACGCCGAACCCCTCCCATCGACCACTCTCAGCGAGGAACTCGAATCAAAGGAACGCCGGGTCTCGCAGGAATTTCACATTCACCATCATTATCACACACCAACAGCCTCGAAGAAAGACAAGGGCTCGCTCAACCGTCGTGTCAGGAAGCGTCGACCTACGCTTGGAAGCCCTATTCCTCTTCATTCAGCCATGGGCACCCACTCTCCCCGTCGCCCTATTCATCGCTCACAATCCTCCGGCTCCTCTGTGAACACCATCCTCTCTCAAACATCCGTCTCCATCCCTCCTACATCCTCCCGCCGCTGGTCGCTGCAATCTCCTGCGGCTGACTCTTTGGCGAGCTCTCCGCAGTCTGCTTTCCGCACATCCTCCATCTTTGACCGCGTCGATCGTGGATTCGATTTCTCTCAACCGACCAGCCCCGACAGCACTGTCTTTTCCTCGCCCATCATCGGGGCGCGTAACAACAAGGGCTTGGATATGTCATTCCGCCCATTATCCGCACTCGATGATTTTGATGTAGCCGGGGCTGATTCGTCCGATTATTTCAAAGAAGAGCACGAGCAGCCTCGCTCCTTGGACATTTTCGGCGATGCTCTCGCGACGCACCAACCCATTCCCGAAGAATCGGAGCCATCTCCGACAAAACTCTATTCCGAGCATGCACACGACCCTGCACCAGCCACCGCAGAAGAGATATTTGCAATGCAGTTCCCACCCTTGCGCAAATCGAGCTCACACGACAGTCTGCTCTCGGTAGCTGGAATGGACATTCACACGCCAACCAACCGCCACACTCGCATGGGTGACTGGCACCCGGGCAAGCGTATCCCACAGCGCATTGTCTCGCCCAGCATTGAGCTAGTCTCGACACCACCCGTTCTCTCGGCACCAATGATAACCGCAGACCGCACCAAAGCCCCCGGTCAATCCTCACGCTCCCTTCTCGCCTCTGTTGCCGCTGGCAATAATCTTTCCTTAGAATCAGCATCTGTCATCTCCGCAGACAGCACCAGCACAAGCTCCACTGCCACGCCGGGAGCTCGCAAATCGTCCACAATTGGCCGGCGAATGGGTGGCTGGGTACTCGGCCGGTGGGGCATGGCCCCTGTTCCGGACGACGCAGTCGAGTCAGACTCTGAGACTCTGGACTCGACATCATTCGCCCAGCCCAAAGCCAGGCCCGCAGAACCCACGCCACCGCAGATACGGTTCAGATTCACAGGCGTAAACCAAAAGGGACCTATTCTAGGCCTACGTCCTCCACCGCCGGCACCCGTGATTCTCCAGCCGCGGTCCATCGACGAAGAGCTCCTCAGGGAGAGTCTCGCCGAAGGGGCTGAATAGTCTCTCTTCCCCCTCGGTTTGAAATTCATCTCCCCCCACCTGTTGAACTCCCGACACACATGGCTGGTTACTTACCCACCCACCTGTTTAATTGCATATAATCAGTTCGTTTCTCGGCCTTTATCTCTTATGGTCTTTATACATATCATGCCTGCATTGCAATCGGATTTCACTTGATTTTGTTTGCCTTTGGTTTCTGCCATGGTTGGCCGTTTTCATACTGGGGTTATTTCGTTTCTTTCTCTCCGGCTCTGGTTCTGTCCGAGATATGGAGTGCTCGCGGTGGGACAGAATGGATGGCGCTGATTCTTGCTTATGATACCCAGACGAAGACATTCTTTTGACTTTTCTTTGTGTAGCTGATGATTTTCTCATTGATGAGGCACATAATTCGCTGATTTAGATTATGATATAAAGCAGGCTTTCTACCCCAGCCTGGTTATCTCGTACCTTCTTTCTTCCGGAGAATCTCCATGTGACGACAGCCCTGGCTGTACATGTATACCAATGCGTCTATATAGCTGAGTTTTCCCATGGAAGCAAGTTCCTTTCATAGCGACTCGTCAGGCTACCTCCGCTAAAGCCCGCCTGCGAGATTTGACTGTAATACCGCCGCCCTTCTGCAGCTTTTCACTGCTGATCACGCTGATTTGGTCACTCAGCTCAGACCCCTCTTCGGTACGTGAAGTCCGGACGACTCAGGCTTAATAGTATAACAAATTTTGATTTGTTTCAACGGTGGGTTCCAGGAGCTATCAAAACTTACAGATCCAGATAGACCTGACAAGTGTTCTGTGAGGTCACGCGTCTGCCCAAGGGTCACATCTTGATTTCTAAGGAAGACCCCACCTCATTGAGAGACTTGGAAATGGTCAGAATATTTGCTCGCGCAAATTTGCCCTACCAATATGCAATTCTCAGTCAATGCATCCTGTGGTATCACTCACCAGTAACTGCAAGATCTCTGATAATCTGATCGGCATTGTCTGGCTCCAAGATGGTCGTGACCTGTTGTGGATATTCTCTACTTAAGTGAAGTAAAAGGGAATTGCAGAAAAGATCCGCAGCAATTGGTCTTACAGGATTGGCGATTCAGAACTACCCCGCCCATGCATAAGCCAAGTTTGATTCGGATCAACCTTAGATATCCAGACCAATTCAATTCCAAGACCCAATCAAACCCACGTGCCCACCACGACAGGCCGCAAAATCCGGGGTAATCACGGGATGCCGGGGTAAGCATTTACCATGCAGAGTTTAATTCGCCACAAACCTTGTCCGTCCTCTTAGGCTCATTCCCGGTTAGCCCCCAATATTACACCGAGAATTTCTCCGGGATGCAGTCACAAGGAGCCGAAATCGTGCGGTAGGCCAATCGCAGCCCTGATGAGCCAGCTAGCACACATGACATCTGCCACGAGAATGGCGTGCTCGGCGAGACCCATATCACTATCAAGAAAGACGTGAATCTACGCGGCCTCGCGCTCAATCTAGAGTTGACAGAGCATACACACCTTTTTCTCACTCTACTTTCTGCATCCAGCTTCCTTTGTCAGGATGTATCGCCGAAACTAGATTCAAGCCTAAGCTTTGCCAAGTCTCGGACAGCAAATCATCAAGGCGGAAGGCCAGCTCGCAATCAGCCACAGTCATGGCGCCAGACATGGATTCAAGCTTTGATGGCACTAAAGTTTCGCGGTAAACACAGACCATCAATCCATGGCTCAATACACTTAGTGATAATGATAGTGAAATTTTGGCAAAATTCGAGTCTAAACTAAAGGGTGTTGAAGGGGCGACTTGAAAAGGTTCCGGATAAGTTACCCACAGATAAGCCGCCCCATGATGTCGCCATCTCAATGCATGAGCACGAGGAAGCTGCCCTGGATATCAGGGCTGGAGCTTTTAGCATATAAAATTCGGCCTGTTGCGACATTGATTTCGATGATGGCCGCGGTCTGTGGCGTGAACATACCACTGCTCACATTATTTGCCAATGATAAGTCCATTATCAGTGTCCAACACCATGTCGGAGACAGTTGAGCATCTTGAGAATGATGGGCAGCGCAATTCTGTGGGCTCTCCCCATGAAGAGCCCATCGTTCACCATCACCATATCCCTGGGCAGAAATCCGAGTTCATCAGCTTAGTCCAAGAAGCCAAGGAGGGCACCGAACTGGAAAAGCAGATGTCACTCCGACGAGCCCTGAAGCTATATCCCAAAGCCGCATTATGGTCTGTTGTTTTATCGACTGCCCTGGTGATGGAGGGCTACGATACTCTTCTCCTAGCCAACTTTTATGGGCTGCCGACTTTCAGCAACAAATACGGCACCTTGAACCCGAAGACTGGAAAGCATACTATATCGGCTCCATGGCGCTCGGGTTTGTCCGATGGTGCAGCCGTTGGTGAAATCATTGGGCTTTTCTTGACTGGTCTCGTTTCAGAGCGAATCGGTTATCGCAAGACAGTTCTCGGGGCTCTTTTCATGATCACGGGGTTCATTTTTATCACTTTCTTTGCCGTGGACATCAAGATGCTCCTGATCGGTGAGATACTCTGCGGTCTGCCGTGGGGTGTTTTCCAAACCATCACCACCGCGTATGCGTCCGAGGTGTGCCCTGTTGGTCTGAGAGCGTATCTCACAACATACAACAACCTGTGCTGGGTCATTGGCCACTTTATCGCCTCTGGCGTCCTACGTGGAATGGTCAACAATACCACGCCCGAAGCTTACCGCATTCCCTTTGGAATCCAGTGGATGTGGCCCCCAATCCTCGTTGTCGGTGTATACCTTGCACCCGAGTCACCCTGGTGGCTAGTCCGCAAGGGCCGACTGGAAGAAGCGAAAAAATCCTTGTTGCGGCTCACAACCAAGGGAGATCCAGACTTCGACGCCGACAAGACCATCGCGATGATGAAACACACCAACCAGATCGAGCAAGAGATTTCCTCCGGTACCAGCTACTTCGACTGCTTCAAGGGAGTGGATCTTCGCCGCACTGAGATCTGTACCGCTGCCTGGGTAGCCCAAAGTATCTGCGGCTCGACATTCATCGGTTACTCAACGACCTTCTACGAACAAGCCGGCCTTCCTACCGTGGACGCGTTCGACATGTCTATGGCACTCTATGGTATCGCAGCGATTGGAACTCTACTGTCATGGTGGGTTATGACATTCGTAGGCCGGCGAAGAATCTATCTCGTCGGACTGGCGACAATGTGCGTGGTCCTTTTCATCGTCGGCATGCTCGGCATCGCCCCAAAAAGCAACAAATCCGTCTCATGGGCCGTCGGCTCCATGATCCTTGTTTTCGCCTTCATCTACGACTCCACTGTCGGCCCCGTGTGCTACTCCCTCGTCGCCGAGATGTCGTCCACAAGACTACGCGCCAAAACGATTGTGATTGCCCGCAACTTCTACAATATTGCGGGTCTTGTCACGAATGTCCTCATCAATTATCAATTGACCCCGACTGCTTGGGACTGGGGCGCAAAGGCTGGCTTCTTCTGGCTTGGGACGTGCTTTTTGTGCTTCGTTTGGACCTTTTTCAGACTGCCTGAGCCCAAGGGCAGAAGCTATAGTGAGCTTGATATTCTTTTTGAGCAGAAAATTCCTGCTCGCCAGTTCAAGAACACCAAGGTCGATCCTTACCAGGCCGAGCATGTTGCGGTTGTCAATACCGAGACGAAGACTGATATGGTTTGAGGCTTTTGGAATGTAATGCATTTGGTTGATTGGTAGAGCTGTGGCTTGCAAAAATGCCATTATTTTCTTCGACACGTCCAGTCTATGTTCCACATTGCATTTTACTAGTCAGTGGTAAATGTCTGTAGCAAGCTGGTGTCATAAAAAGTTTCATCGTGGTGGTTATTCGTGGTAGTTGTTCTTCCGTATCGTTGGAAGTTCATAAATCGGGTTTGGCAATCCAAAATATACTATAGAAAGCATTTAATGGTAATAGAAATACTGATCCGGCTTCGAAAAGAGTAAATAGAGGTAAGAAGATTTATTAAAGTCCTCACAAATGTGAGCCCCACGAAATGGTTTCGTGATATTAAATTGACTGACCAGGGCTTATGAATAAAATGATGCAACGACAGACATACAATTCATTCGTATAGTAGTTTCCACATCTGCGCTACCTCGTTAATATTTTAATGCACCACAGGGCACGTTCGATGTCATACTGCCTTCAAGATTCGATATGTCTTGATAGGAATGCTTGTCGAGTGGAAAAAGCCAGTTTGCTCTTCGGAAGGTGTAGACTCGAAAGGAAGAGCCTCGACTTTGAAAGCATTTTTCTCTGTTCACTGCGTCAGATATTGCAAAGAAGTGTATGAGTCGGCAGGTTTGGCTCACCACATCCATTCAGGAATGTCTGGAATGTCTTTTCATTTCGCAGGGTCGCCGAAATGATAAACTGCTCGACATGGTAGTTGTCAAAGAGATCGCGAACCGTCGATAGCAGGAGAGGAATGATATCTGTATCGTAGATCTGCATGCGAGAAACAGTCAGCTCAGTCATGCAACTTCCAGTCCTGTAGCTGGAAGTTTTTCTTTCCATGTCAAGCATGCCCATACCAAATCTGCACCCAAAGCCACATCAAACCTCAAACGGTCCCCTTCCACAAAAGGGCTTAGCTCCTCGGTGCTCTCCAACGGCATTCCCCAATCCCACAAAGCAGGGTAGAACGCAAAGGATTCCTCGTCTTTATGATTGAATGGTACACACTCGCGCATATTTTGGATCAGAACAGGCTCACGGTCACTGGACACGACACCTCGCACGCCTAGATGCCGTGCGCAAAATAGCGATAGGAAGCCCGTTCCTGCGCCGAGCTCAATCACCCGCTTCCCGCGCACGAGCGCTTCGCCTGCTGGAGAGGCAAGGAATGAGCCTAGATGAAGTGCGGCCTCCCATGTGCGGTTCCCAGTCGTCCCGCCGGAGAGGATGAGCCCCCGCGATTCGATGGTCGTCACCTCTCGGTCAGCGGTGGGAGGAGACTGTAGCGGGACAGTGTATTTGACATGGGAGAGTTGTTGAGCCAGTTCCAAGGCATTTGGCTTGGGTTGGGCGACAAGTGTGCCCAAAGCATCCATCAAGTTGTCATTTAGTTCCTATATAAAATTAGCAAGATTGGAAATAAGGAGAAAAAAAAATGAATGTAGAATATATGAGATAGGGAATCCATTTGATCTTTTCGTTGAACCAGATAGTAGCAATAATGACCAACGCACATCTTCTTCTGGATCTGTGATTGACTCCTCAATTCGTGCAATTATAAGCTTGAGCACTCGTGTCCGATAGGCAGCTGGCGGGAGTGGGGAGAGCGACTCGTCGAACATGCGCTCATACAGAAATTCTTGCACGACGGGGCGTAGGAGAACATCCCCTGACGGCAAGTCCAGCTGTGGAGGATCCACAAGCTGAAAATACTGCGCTACAAGTTTGCGCACTTCATCTGCCATGATGGCTTGCCCGAAACAAAATCAGCGTTCACAAATTGCTATTTGGTAGCTGCGATCAAATCTTGGCCAGTGCTTATCGATAAACTGGATAAGCCGATAACTACCTCCAGCCTTCAGCCACGGCTGGTTTGGCAGTCACGGTCCGGCTGACCTAAGCAAGCCTTTCCCGAAGTAGATTAGCGGCAGCACTTAGCCGAGCACACCACACGAAAATTGAAAGTCGTTGACATCCACACGCTCCTCCTCTCGCATCACCACGACACCACCAAAATGGCCGACACTCCCGTTACCCTGCGGACTCGCAAGTTCATCCGCAACCCTCTGCTTGCCCGCAAGCAGATGGTCGTGTAAGCATTCCCTTTTGCTTTTCCCCCTTGCCCCGACCGAAAGAGGAGGATATTTCGACCGTCGCGAAAGATTCGACTCGAGGATATTCCGACGACAAGAAGTCTGCGCACAATCATCTCGAGCATCTCTGCGGCACAATGGCGAACACTTTATCGACGAATACTATGCAGCAATGTACAAAGAGCATACGCAAAATTCTTTCGCGACGTCGAAATGGGACAAACGGATCACACAAAAAATGCCCACAGAACCGCTCGACTGACATTTGTTTTCTTCGTTTTCAGGGACGTCCTCCACCCCAACCGCCCCAACGTCTCCAAGGATGAGCTCCGCGAGAAGCTGGCCGACCTGTACAAGTCCAACAAGGACCAGGTCTCCGTCTTCGGTTTCCGCACCCAGTACGGTGGTGGCAAGTCCACCGGCTTCGCCCTGGTCTACGACTCCGCCGAGGCCCTGAAGAAGTTCGAGCCCGCCTACCGTCTGGTCCGCATTGGTGCCGCCACCAAGGTCGAGAAGCCCTCCCGCCAGCAGCGTACGTTCCCACCCCTCGTAGATCTTTTTTTTCTACCACGCCCCCCGTGACACCGACGGGGTAGGGCCTCCTTTCCCCAAAGGAGCGCCCAGGCACCTGGATCCTCTATATTGATCCCATGAAACTGACCCTGTCCCCACAGGCAAGCAACGCAAGAACCGCTCCAAGAAGTTCCGCGGTACCGCCAAGACCAAGGGCCCCAAGAAGAGCAAGGACTAAGCGTCTCGCTCCACATAAATCATGTTTGGATGCAACGTTTAGTGGCCTGGTGGTCGCGGCCTGTTTTCAGTTCCTGTGCATCTGCCTGGATTGGGAGCAGGCTGTGGTGCGATGTATGAGAGAAATGGATGGGGGAACGGCGTTATACCCGCCAGCATGGATGCTATCACTCCAAAAAAATACAAAATGATATCGCCATGGTGGTTACCTGTTCCTCGGTGCGGCTGTCGTTTACGGTAGCCGGCAAACCTGATGATTTCCCTTCAAAGGCGTCAGTGTTGTTTCTTTCTACGAATTAAAAACAGCGAGGGATATGAGAACCGGGGCTTCGGCTGTTGTCCCGGAATGAAATTACAACATTCTGTTTATGTTCATCCTCGAGCTTGACGGCCTAGTAGGTTACAGATTGCCCTGTTTGCGTAGTGCTTGCATCTATGGTTATTCCACCCTCGTCCCTGATAAGCACTGATCCCTGATGGCTATCATTGCCGCGTATATACTCTCGGAGCATCCTCACCCCAACAAGTTATCTTAATTCCCGAGTTCATCCATGTCCCTGCATCACTCGTTCCCTGCGTAGATACAGCAGGTGCACGCAGTACACCCCACTAGAAATCGTGCATTTCCAGCATAATTTTCACCTTAGACCTTCTGCTCTGATATGCAGAACACAAAAGAGGATGTACAAAAGAGACTTTCCACTTAGTTGCACAAGGGCAAGTCGCACCGCATGCCCCGGACCGTCTTCCCCAATGTCAAGGGTCCCATGCACACATGGATTTTAGGACTTGCAAGTTACTGACAGGCTGGTATCTGCTTGTCGCAGGGCGATAGACTATGAACAAAAGAAGGAGGTAGCCAGCAGTGATCCATGCCCGCATAGAACAAGATTCAACGAGGTCTGGGTTGGAGTACTTAACCTTACCAGGAGTCATAACCATACCTCAGGGATATCGCTCGGAAGATATACTCCCAGTCCACTCCCCTTCACCACAGCCTTTCCGGACCTGCATATACCATCTGATTATCTCTCACCTCGGCAGTTACCTCCCGCAAAGGCCCGAGCACCCGGAATCTTTTTACCTTCTTTTGACTCAGGAGGCCAGATGCAGCCTCCGCTGCCGAATGACGGCGTGGAGATGGGGTTGTGTCCCCTCGAGGGGACTGGGGGGTGGGATTACACAAGGATGAAGGTATGGCATGCTTGTACACCGCACTCTTTGACCGGCATTATCTATCATGCTTGATGGCTTATATGATGCAGGAAATGGTGAGGTGCTTTCGCTGATTCAAGGCCTACGACACAGGTGTCTTCGGTCAATGGGCTTAAAGCATAAAATCACCACCTTGGTCTGTATTTACTTCCAGGTCATTCGTTCTTCGGCCCTATGACTCAATTATGCTTTTTTTACGCGCTTATTGCTCGAGAATATTGATGCCACGTTATGGATGTCATTCATTGCCCTCCCAGGAGTTTATGTGTGGATGTCCTATGTACGTACTGAGTGACTTATCTCACCCATTCCATTTACAATCAAATTTACCCCTCTCCTGGACATCATCTAGTAGATTTAGCGGTGGAATTATTTAATATGAGTTCTCTTGCATGTGCTTGGCCGTTGTGTGTCACCTCCATTTCTAGATCTAGACAATTAGGAAGAAAGTTAATCTATGGCCTGCCTCATGCTAGGGCTTGGCTTGGCGAATTGTCATCTAGGTAGGTGATTGGACTGAAATATGCTGGGAGATGATATACTCGTTGGAAATGAGACGATTAGAATTATGGTAGTACCGGTCACTGAAAGAGAATAATCGAACCACCATGGATGAGACATTAAGTATTCCGTAAGTAGCCATTATGAATTACATCCACGGATTATCAGACAAAGTAACTGGAATGACATAAGATACATATAAGACAAGATCAATTAGATGTCGAATACTCCAAGCAGAATCCACTGTGCGACAGGCCAGACGCTTTCCGTAGGGGTATTAGTGGGGAAATTTGATCACATAGGGAGATAAGGACAAATTCATAAAAAAGGTAACCAAGAAAATTAAATCCACTGCCTATATCCATCTAGATAGATCAAGCGAGTACACAAGACCAGATGTCAGAAGGATAAACAGGGAATTGTTCTCCCAAGAATGATCCGTCACACACATGCAATGAGAGCATACGGAGGAAGCCACACAAGAAATAAGAAGGGAAACGTTGTTAGTCAATTGACCCTCGGATCAGATTGGAGAAAGTCAAATGACAATATCAAGTTCCATGAACAAGAAAGGTGAAAGATGATAAAGTCAAAAGGCCAAAGTGGATGAACGAAACACCAACACAAGAGAAAGAAAAAAGGGGAAGACATAAATCCACAATCAAAAATAAGCCGCAGTATATACGGATTAGGTTCACGCCAAAAGCGAGACATTACATCCCCGACGGCCCGGTGGACACTCACGTCCGCAGTGTTCACGGGGACCTGCCTCGAGGATTGTCGATCCGCGCGCCCCGCGATGGAAGTACGATGGAAGTAGGCTTCCTCTTCCGCGGTATGCTCGAAATTGTCATCCCGGTTGGCAGAATGGTATTGTATCGCTTTGGCGTGATTGGCGCCAATGAAAGGGGATGGTGGGCAACAAAACTCAACTCGACCGGGGTGGATGGTGGCATGGATGCACGATTCACACCAGGGTATCCCAGCCATTCAATCGGAGATAGAAAAGGCTCAAATTAAACAAGATCGAAAATTCTCCAAGGGTCATAATGTAGAGCACCAGTGGCCATCTAATAACCACTCTGATTCCCCAGCGGCGAGACCAGTGTCCGATGCACCCCGTCAGCCACCCGCTGATGATACTCCGGCAATTCATCATGAAGCATGTCAAACGAAAAAGCTGGGTTGGGAGTATGAGTGTGTCGGACTGGAGTGTACTCCAGTCCACCGTTCATCAGCGTGCTCGTGCCACAGGTACGGCCGTCACCGGCACGCTTGCTCTTCTCACTACTGGCGTAGTTGTAAATATCAGGGGTGCAGTCGGTGGTCAGCTCGACGAGGCGCTGGCCGGCGTTGATCCGGTCGTGGTAGGCTCCACGACTGATAGAAGGTTCTGTAGTGGATGCTGGGACTTGGGTGGTTGTGTTTGGAGAAACGGTTGGCCGTGCGTCTGTGGTGGTTTCGAGTGGCCCGATGGAGTCAGATGTGCTGGCGGTGGTTGTGGGCGGTGCTGTTGTTGGGGAGAGGATGGATGAGATGATCTCCTGGGTTGTGATGGGCATTGCTGGTAGACCGGAGAAGAGTAGATCTGGGTTTGCGGTGGTTGTTGGGCATCTTGTTGTTGGTATCGGGCTGTTGCTGAAGAGGATAGCAGGGCTGCGATTATCAAGAGCCGGCCCGCAGCGTGGGCTCCAGACAGCTGGTTTGGGGTCCATTGGAAGGCTTGAAGTCTGTTCTGCCGATGCGAAGACTAGTCCGGCTAATGTGCTGGGGAGCTGCTGGGAGCGGCAGGTTGGCGTTGGAAGTATTCGGTCTGGGCCTGGGAAATCAGTGGAAATACTCGCCATGGCCACTGTTGTTGGCTGAGCGCCTTCTGTGGATGAGAGGCCTTGGCTTGGAAGCATGTAGGAAAAGGGCGACTGAGCTATTGAGTTGTTTGCCTCGGGGTCAGGGTAGATTGTGCTGTTGCTGGGTCTGCTTCCGCCTAGCAGTGAGTCCCAGATCTTCGGGCTCCATGGAGACGCCCCGTACTCAAAGAGCGCTCCAGATGGAGCATGAGGGTGCATGTATGCTGGTGACTGGCTGTAGCTTACAGACTGGTTGTTCTCGTACGGCATTGACTCTACAGTCACCGCCGCGCGTTCGGGAAAGACTGATTCGTCGGCGGAGCCAAGGTCATAGTCGGATGCTCGCTGGAAAGCAGCCATGCGCTGTGGGGAACCCATAGAGAGTAGAATGGGTTTGGCTGCTGCGGCAGTATACACGCCTAGTGGGGGAGAGGAGACCATCGCCGCTCCTGGGGTAGGATATGGCCAGCCGCTGGCCTTGGTAGACAGCTTTAAGGAGTTGACCTAGGCGTAGGTATGTTGGTCAACTGTAAACCATCTTTAAGACTCTCCCTTTTCCTCCGATGGAGTGACTTACTCGCAAGAACTGACAGTCTGTGTTGCCAGCACTTCGGCAGTTTGAGCAGCCTTGGCCATCACCAGAGTCCCCGCTGCATTTGATCTTTCGTCGTCGGCATCGGCCACACTGTCGTTGGGTTAGACCAGAGAATTCAGAATGGAAAAGGCATGCTAGATCCGAGGTTTTCTTACAGCCACTGGCACTCGGCGGCGCTGAGTATTGCGCATCTTGCTGTCCATCTCTGCCGCTGAGCTGAGCTCATGCTGATTGAAGCTCTGCATCGATCGGGATATAGAGAGTGAGCTATCATGCCGGGACAGCCCAAGGGTAGCAGACTTGTCTGTGTAATAGGAGTCCATTGCTGGGAAATGGTCATCAGTGGCAGAACAGATGGCAAACGGTGAGGATGTCTCAGAATTGCGCAGACTTACTGCTCGTCATGAGGAAAGTCCAGGGCCAGAGCTCGAATTAGTACACTGCAATGAACCAGTGTTAATCAATCCAGCAGCAAGTATCGATCTCCTTCAGTTCTTAGATGTGAACGAGCATGTTGGAGAGGGAGAGGACAGCTTAATAGAGAAAAGTTTGGAGGGGTCAAAAGAGAGATTGTTCTTTGGGGGTGACTGCAGAGAAGCAGGGCTTGAAAGCCAGATTTTAAGCCTTGTTTTAGTGACAATCAAAGTGATTGCTGGTGTTCTTTGCTGTTCGATAGACTGTTCTATTATTCTGTTTGTTTTTTACGTTTTCATTTCTAGAGGCGACGCAATGGAGTGCAATCTCTAGGGGTCCCTGGTGCAGTGGGGAACTTGTTTCTTTTGCGCCATCAATTTTCGGTATAGCTTCTTCAATCTGTTGCCTTTCCTGGGTTCGATTTTTATGGCAATTATTTTACTCACTGGATGGGGTCTATGGGGTTAGATTCTGATGGTGTGCAAGAGTATAAGGAGGGAAACAGAGCCCAGTGCACCGTCAGGACGACACAAGTACTGAAGTGGACACTCTGGGAATAGCCACGGGGACCACCGTTTTGGGTTTCTTTCTTTTCCTTTCTTCCCTCTCCTTTCTTTTTATCTTTTGCTCTTGCTGAACCCAGGGGAAATAATATGCACCTGGCCGGTTTGCGTTCGAGCCAGATTCTTTCCCCAGTCTCTCTATCTGAGCGGCGCACAAGGCAAGATTGTCCCGGGGTTTTAGTATGGGAGGCATGTTGCACAAAGCAACGTCGCACGAGAGATGCCCTGATAGCCATGATGTGAACAAGTCCGGCCAAGGAGGTAGCAGACTGCTGCTCGTACAGCCAATCACGAGGTCGTGGCTGTTTTCTCTGGCTCTTCCTCTCTTTGGGCAGTTGTCTGATCGTGTCTTAACCTGTTTTCTTGTAGGCTTAATTGTGGAATTCCCACTACGGGGACACAAATCAAATGCCGAAGATACCCACCATCCTCCTCTCCAATAAAGCGGTCTGTCAAGCTTGCAAGATGCAAAGGAAGACCACTTCAGGACGTTTGCAGAAAACATTCCTTGTGCCGATCCGGGAAAACCTTCCGCTGCAGCGATCGCGATGAAGATCCCCCAGGTGGATTGTTTGCTACCTTTCGATCCATCCAGTCCAAACGCTGATTGGTGTGGCTGCTGCATCTCCGTGGTTCTAGGTGGCGCCCAATCCAGATGTATCAAACGGGGCGTTAAACAGCCCAAACTCGGGCCGAGAACGTTGAGGCGGACTTCCTCGTGGAAGATATGGAAGGGAGTGGCAGAGGGCCTAGGCTTACCATCGAGCGTAGAGAGATGTTGCCGACAAACTGCGTCAAACTGCGATATCTTGCGCCTGGGGAGTCTTCTTTCGGGATTTGTTTTCGTGAAAATTCCCCTGTCTAAGACCTCGGATATATTGGTGCTGCAAGTCTCTCAACGTGTACTATGAGAGAAAAAAAGAAAATATGAGCAATCTTTGACACCTGTCAATTTGATCGTCCCGGCGCAAGCAATTGCATCTTCAGGTGGGCTTGGCAGGCTCCGCAGAGAGCGCACTCTAGAAAAGGCAGAGCAGGCAGCCCCAGCAGATCAGCAGGGATTAGCTCAAGGTGCGTTTTGATCGGCGACATGGATGCTTCGGTGGTGGATCCGTTCGTTTGACTTGGGTTTTAGCGCGCCTCCGCACCCGCAGCTCGACAGAAGGGGCAACCAGAAAAAGCAAAGATGGCGAACCATGAATTGAGATTCTTTGAAATCCAGTGATATTCAGGTCGAGCTGAAGCTCGCTGGTGGATCGATCTGGCAATGAAGGAGATTCCATCACGTTTGAATCCAAAATGGGAAAGGTTGGCGAAGGGGATTGCCCCGATGATGCAAGAAGTTCCGGGACACTAACAAGCTTCCCTGCAAGATACTGTAGATGGCAGGTACTTTTGCGCCAAAGAATTGGCTAAGGATGCTTGCTGCTAATTGCCCGCAGTCAGACATTCTTTTCTGTCACCCTGAACGAGATGGACGGTGTCTCGATCGCAATCAATAATGTTGTGTTCGTTGCATCGATCTCGGGTATGAGAATGCTCCCATCACATGTGGTGAGGAGATATGAGACTCAGTCTCTTCATTATAAGCTAGTCTCAAGTACACGAGGTCCGTGGGGAAGGAAGAGCTGATTAGGAAGGACTTGCTTGATGGTCAAGCTGCTATTGGCCCAGTCCCTCCTCCCACGCAACCTCAAGGTCGGACAATGCACGACACGGGTGAACGAAGGAAAAGTAGCGTCTTGACAAGAGTCAGGAGAATTCCAGGATCTAAAGTCTTGTAGTCAACTGACTTTTCTCGTAGACGCGCCAGGAACGCCCGTTAGGATTGAGACCGGCCCTTCATCTTGCACTACGATGAAGAGCAATTTCTGCTGCGTTGAGGGTCTCGCCCCTGTTCGCCAGGGTCGCTGAGCTAGCCAGGGCAACCTGGGAAGCGAAGACATGGTCTCGCCTGGCAGCAAAGTCTTCACCATCCATGTGTCAAGCAATCTCTATCCTTCTTTGCAAGCTCGACAGACAGCTGTCACGATGCTTCCGCTGGATACTGCTGCAGGATGCCGCCCGGTTTTTCCCCCCACAGTTTTCTTCCTGCCGTGGAACAGGTCACCGGGAGGCAGAATGGTAGACTGAAAGTCATTGCGCGGGAGAGCAACCCGTCATTCTCTGTGTACGAAGTACACGGCCGAGGATGGAGACATGGTGTCATCCTAACTCGGTTCTGGGAAGACAATGGCTGGAAGAGGAAGAGGCCAGAGGAACATGAATGACACCGGCGTTATCGCAGCTTGACCCCAGTCCCGTCAGTAAGTCCGGGGTGGCTCATGTCATTAGCTTCGTGCCTAATTCTTCTCTCCGCATATCGAACTTGACATCGTACTTGGCGCTTTCGGCTGGGACTAACAGCTGCATCGAGCGCGATTCATCGAAGCCCGGTGAAGATAGGGAGTCAAGAGGCTGCAGCAAACAGGGGATCGTTGAAGCTGCCTCCTGAATAAAACATATCGCATTCTCCGCCAGTGGTCCAGTAGCCCAGTGGCGCAGATATCCAACGGGGAACCCTCAGAAGGATATGCGGCTCAATTCATAACGAGCGTCGCACAGGCACCGGGTCGATCATCCGCGCCAGCGCTGGTTGATCCAAAATCCTCCGTGCGGTTGCTGTAGAACAAGACCACAGGCTGCTTCTGTACGAGAGGCAAAGGCCAAAAAAGAAAAGAATTATGAAGATGAGAAAGAGGAAGAAAAGAATGAAGCCCTAACTGTGGTAATAAAACAAGGCAGAAGCACAGGCACGAGGCTCAGTTCCCCGGAGACGAGCAGGCGGTGATTGGGCCAAGCTCCGTCGATCCTCCGACCTCGACTTTTGCCCTTTCGAGGCCTGTTCTGCCCTGCCTCTGTCAACTCTGCCAACCTTGCTGACCGGAGGAAGAGCTGCAAACTCCATGAGTGCGCTACTTGAAACCTCCCTGGGCGACATCGTGATCGACCTACTGGTCGACGAGTCGCCCAAAGCCTGTGAAAAGTAAGCGCCCTTCCCACCTCCGCCCCTCCCATACCGCATCGTGCTGAACCCACCCACTAAGCTCATCCCTGTCTCCCATCCTAGCTTCCTGAAGCTGTGCAAAATCAAATATTACAATTTTGCACCCGTGCACAGCGTCCAGAAGGACTTCAGCTTCCAAACCGGCGATCCGCTTGGCCCCGACGCGCCCGAAAGCGACGGCGGTTCATCGATATGGGGCGTTCTCGGTGGCCCTGCAAAGCGCACTTTTCCGATCGATCTGCCGCCGAAAATGAAGCATCTCGAGCGTGGGACGGTCAGCATGGCTACGGTGCCTGCCCCTACTGATCCAGATCAGCGGGTGGCTGGCAGCCAGTTCCTAATTACACTCGGCGAGAACTTGGATTACCTAGACGGCAAGGCGGCGATCTTCGGCAAGGTGGTCGAAGGGTTCGACGTCTTGGAGAAAATCAACGAGGCTTTCATCGATGATCGAGGGCGGCCGTTGAAGGATATTCGCATTCGCCATACTGTCGTCCTGGACGACCCCTTCGATGACCCTCCGGGTCTGGTCGAGCCGCCCGAAAGTCCCGTACCGACAAAAGCACAATTGGCAACCGTTCGAATTGCCGATGATGAGGATCTAGACGAGGAGATGGATGAAGCGGCCATGGAGAAGCTGCGCCGTGAGCGCGAAGCCCGTGCTCAGGCGTTGACCTTGGAGATGGTGGGTGATCTGCCTTTTGCCGATGTCAAGCCTCCAGAGAATGTGCTCTTCGTCTGCAAATTAAATCCCGTCACACAAGGTACATTAAGTTGCGATGTGCGAAGGCGAACTTTATGCTAACTGCCACGCGGAATAGATGAGGACCTTCAATTGATCTTCAGTCGTTTCGGACCTATCCTGTCCTGTGAGGTGATTCGGGACAAGCGCACGGGCGACAGTCTGCAGTACGCATTCATCGAGTTTGAGCATCAAAAGGACTGCGAGCAGGCCTACTTTAAAATGCAAGGCGTGCTGATTGACGACCATCGCATACATGTCGATTTCTCCCAGAGTGTACGTAATGTCTAGTGGAGCTTGCTCTATTCCCACCATCTACATGTGCATTTTGCATTCGTTGCTGACATTGATTCCAGGTCTCCAAACTATCCGACACCTGGCGCAACGCAACTATCACCAAGCGCCAACAGCGCGGCGGTTTCGGCGGTGTGGCCGATCTCGAGCAGAAACGACAATACCGGGTCTCTGACGATACCCATGGAGATGACAAGGACGCTTACAATATGGTTTTTGATCGCTCACGCAGGGATCGACCCACAGCGCCTGCTGCATCTGCACCCCGTCGCGACGGCCGGTCCGATCGCAGTCCTCGGCGGGATTCGCATCGTGACCGGCGTAGCAGTCGCAGTCCTCGAGGCCGAGACACACATCACGACCGGTACCGGCGGCGAGGTTCTAGCAGGAGCCCTCGGCGACGCGACTCTGAGCGGCGGGACCGAGATCGCGGGGATCGAGATCGCTATCGAGAGGACCGTGGGGAGCGTGGCCGGGACCGAGATCGGGGTCGTCGAGACGACCAGTATGAGCGGCGACGATGAGGGGCAATTGTATGACTACCGACGTTATTAAAGATATCTAAAATATCCTTGTGTACAAAAAGATGGATTCTATCCTGAAGCCCAAGACTCAATGGTGTACTCTGTATAAAATCCTTGGACTGTCTCCTAGCTGCTGGATCCCCACGGGCGGGGCACACCGCACATCCAGCGACGGGACTGGTCAGGTCTCATGCTGCGGTAGCTGGCTCCTCATTCGTCCCGCAGTAACGCCAATAACTTGGTCAGACCAGGCTGTTATTATTAGGCGGATGATGGATCCAATGTTGTTAGTTTCGGATTGATTCTCTAGCGTTGCACTAAAAATAATCCTACTCGGTAGTTCGTCGATGGCTGATGCTAGCGCATTCCGCAGCGGCGTAGTTACGGTGTGTAAAACCAAAGCTTCAGCTTCACCCCTCGCTGTCGTTAGTTTACTTTTTTCCTCCTTGCCACGCTCCCCTTTCTCCTCCCATCTTCGCCCTCCGTTCCAACCTCTCTTACCACTTTCATTTCCTATATTACTCTCTCTCCCTTTGCCCACATCTCCTAATTCACAATGGCTGCGATCAAGGAGACCGTCTCCAACCTCATCAACAAGATCGCCGGCACCGGCGAGGAAGCTCCCCGCGAGCCCTCCACCGAGGAGCTCCAGGCTCTGCAGAAGAAGTACACCGATGCCGGGCAAGGACAAGTCTTTGCGTTCGTCGACGAGCTCCACACCACCGACAAGTCCCGGCTATTCCACCAGCTGTCCAGCTTTGACGTCGACCGCATCAACGAGCTCGCCGACAAGGCCCTCAACCCGCCCAAGACTGACGAGACCCCCGCCACCCTCGAGCCCCTGCCTGCCTCCGCGACCGCCTCCATCATCGACTCCGACCCCACCGACCTGAAGACCTGGTACGATGCTGGCTTGAAGCAGGTTGCCGAGAGCAATGTGGCGGTGGTGTTGATGGCCGGTGGCCAGGGTACTCGCCTCGGCAGCTCTGCCCCCAAGGGTTGCTTCGATATCGGCTTGCTGAGCCAGAAGTCCCTGTTCCAGCTGCAGGCGGAACGTATTGCCAAGCTGCAGGAGCTGGCTAACAAGGCTCATGGTATCCAGTCTGCTACCATCCCCTGGTATGTGATGACCAGCGGGCCGACTCGCAAGCCTACCGAGGAGTTCTTTGCCGAGCACAAGTACTTTGGTCTGAAGAAGGAGAACGTTTTCATCTTCGAGCAAGGTGTGTTGCCTTGCATCTCGAACGATGGCAAGATTATTATGGAGAGCAAGAGCAAGGTAAGAGCTTCGCTGGGGTTTGGAAATGCACCGTCTCTCGGCAGTATCTCATCCCACATCTTTGATCGAGAACCCCTCAACTAACCGTTCTTGTTCGCATTATTAGGTTGCTGTGGCTCCCGATGGCAACGGTGGTATCTACGAGGCCATTGTTACCTCCGGCGTGCGCGAAGACATGCGCAAGCGCGGCATCAAGCACATCCACGCCTACTGCGTAGACAACTGTCTCGTCAAGGTCGCCGACCCGGTCTTCATCGGGTTCTCCGCCTCCAAAAACGTTGACATCGCGACCAAGGTTGTGCGCAAGCGCGACGCCGCCGAGTCCGTCGGTCTGATTGTGCAGAAGAATGGCAAGCCCGACGTGGTTGAGTACTCGGAGATCGACCAGGCGACCGCCGAAGCCCAGGACCCGCAGGATCCAAAGCTACTCAAGTTCCGGGCTGCCAACATTGTCAACCACTACTATTCATTCAACTTCTTCGAGTCGATCGAGAACTGGATGCACAAGCTGCCGCACCACGTGGCCCGCAAGAAGATCCCCTACGTCAACCCGGAGAATGGCGAGGCTGTTAAGCCTACCAGCCCGAACGGTGTCAAGCTGGAGCAGTTTGTTTTCGATGTCTTCCCCATGACGCCGCTGGAGAAGTTCGCCTGCATCGAGGTGCGCCGTGAGGACGAGTTCTCTCCGCTGAAGAATGCCGCTGGCACCGGCCAGGACGATCCCGATACCAGCCGTGCCGATATTATGAAGCAGGGCCAGCGGTGGATCGAGGCCGCGGGCGGCATCGTCATCACCGAGGAGGACAAGTTTGGTGTTGAAGTTTCTCCTTGGATCAGCTACGTAAGCCACCCTTTCAAGTTTATCTGATTGACTGTACTGGGTTGTATACTAACCTTCGTTCTTAGGGCGGCGAGAACCTGGAGTTCCTCAAGGGCCGGGAGATCCGAGCTCCTGCGATCCTGGAGAAGGAGGAGTAAACGCTGTGGAAATTCAAAATATTTTAGAGCAAAACTATTGAGGCAAGGTTGACGCTTGATGCTCGGCTTGCGGTAGGGGGTATTTGTCCCGAATCTTTGGCATGAAGAAATGAATTGCATTGGTTTTTCGGTCTCCGAACGCTGTCCACCGTACATAATCTAGTCGTGGGTGCTTCTACATTTCATAAGACTTACTTTACCTGACTCGAGATCTCACTTGGGTAGTAGTATCATGGGTCGACCTCGATCGACAAAGAATGACCAACGGGTTGCATCGCGCATAACTGGGCCGCTGCGACGCGGGATAGTGGAATGTAGGGGACAGCAACTCTAACCCGGAAGATTTAGCAGACTCCATTCAATGTCCATAAAAGTATTTAATACAGTTGTGCACTATATTTGCTGTAATGCATGGTAAACGTTGGGTGTCGCACTCTGTTGAATATTTAGGAAACGAATGCACATACTTTGAGCTTACTTGAAAGGGCTACTGTACACATATGGCCTTTCATTGTCAATTCAATGTTTGTAAACTAGTACCACATATCAGTAGTTGTCATCTCCTCCCCGAACTCTCAGTTTTCTGTATTCTAAGTCAAATTCCTTCATAGATCATACTCCAATAGCAGCGTGGTTTGAATCCGCAACCTTACGCAAAACGGAAAAGCCCGGGAGCTAAACTTTTGACGAGTTTGCAACCCACTTTCAAGTCGATCTTTCTTTTCGATCCTCCCCCTCCATCTTGTCCTCTGTTTGTGTCGAGTACGGAGTATACGTGTGGGTGAGTGTGCTAATCTATTTCTCATATTATCTTTTTTGTTCTGTTCCTGTGGTGCGGCCAAGCCTGCAGCTGAGCCCACTTTTTTCGCTGGGGTTTTTTGTGCTGTGGTGGGCTGTCAAGAACGTGGTGCTTTTTTTATGGCACCTCGGACCGTTTTTTTTTTCTTTTTAAGGGTTCTCTTTCTCCAAGGTTCTCGTGCTAACAAGGTCTTTGGCTTGGTTAGATTTGATTGATTAGGATTTGAAGAGTTATTTGGAAGGGTGAGTGAGAGCACTTTCCTTTGATTCGCCGGATCGCTATGCTCTTCGGTTTCGCTTCGATGTTCCCCCCGCGGGTTGACAGTTTCACCCCTCCTCCTCGCTATGCCACATCTGAGACGCATCTACGAGACTCGCCCAACGACAATAATCAATCGGCAATGTCTCCAGATCCAATTTGAGCTTGATATGCTAGCTTCACGATTCATTGCCTCTTGAGACTTGGTACTCGGGAATTGAGGGGTGGCACACGACCATAACGCGGGGTGTTGGAAGCTTTGGATTGGAACGATGGTCGACTGACGATGAGGACAGATTATCGAAGATGATGTTGTCTCGTCGTGCGTGCTACAAGTGTGGCAACATTGGCCACTATGCTGGTTAGTTTGGGAATGCTGAGTTGGTGCTGTCAACGTCTCGGACTGACGGAGCTATCATATAGAGGTCTGCTCTTCCTCGGAGCGTCTCTGCTACAACTGTATGGTCAATCCCCACATTTTTACTTCTATCACATCTCGAGTGAATCTGGTGCTAACATTACATTAAATCATAGGCAAGCAGCCTGGTATGTCCCTCGTGTAACCGTCCCCTACCAACAACTCGTCTCATCATTGAAAACAGGCCACGAGTCTAGCGGCTGCCCTCGGCCCCGTACTACCGAGAGTAAGGACCCTTTACCTTGCTACTGCTTCGACAACATATACGCTCGCGGGTTATACTGACTCCCTTCTAGCCAAGCAGTGCTACAATTGTCAGGGCGTCGGTCACGTCCAGGCTGACTGCCCCACCCTTCGCCTGAACGGTGGTGCCAATGGCCGCTGCTACAACTGCAACCAGCCCGGTCACCTTGCCGTAAGATACTATGCACACCAATTCAACGATGAGAGACGTCCCAACTAACGTTCGTCCAGCGCAACTGCACCAACCCCGCCGCCCCCGGTGCTGGCCGTCCTACCGGTCCCCGTGGTGGTTTCCAGGGCTTCCGCGGTGGATTCCAGGGTTATCCTCGCGCCGCCACCTGCTACAAGTGCGGCGGTCCCAACCACTTCGCTCGCGACTGCCAGGCTCAGGCCATGAAGTGCTACGCCTGCGGCAAGCTCGGCCACATCTCCCGCGACTGCACTGCCCCCAACGGCGGTCCCCTCAGCTCCGCCGGCAAGGTCTGCTACAAGTGTGCCCAGGCCGGCCACATCTC